>JABFFE010000649.1:0-27798 GCA_013623625.1 Fusarium setosum | reverse complement strand
ACCAACGCCTGAATCGCCATGGCCTGACCGTACGGCATGCTGGTTAGCGGGATGTCTTTGTAGAACTGTAGAGTGTGTCCCATCGGCGTTCCGTACGACGTATTTAGCAGCTCTCCATTGGAGTCGACATTGTTCAAGATCCCTTGGATTGCCCTCACGGCGGTATCCGTGTATTCCTTGCCAATATACCTCTTCCTCTCGGCCTTTAGGATACCAAAAGCGAACCCTGCTGTTGCGCTAGCCTCAGGGTATGATCCGTCTTCGACCTTCTGATCCACTAGCGTTGGCCACAGACCAGAATCCAACTGTCTGGGTTTCAGAGCTGCGACCTGTGCAGCCAATGTGTCCAACAGATGGGTCCGAATTGGATCATTGGCTGGCAAAGAGACGAGATCCAAGAACTCCGGGATCGCCATCGTCAGCCACGAGTTTCCTCTTGCCCAAAACGCCGCGGCAAAGTTATGATGGCCTTCGAATGTCCATCCATGGTAAAACAGTCCTGTCTTGGTATCGAAGAGGTACTTGATGTGGACGAGAAACTGCTTTTTGGCTTCTTCGACGTAGTGTGGTCTATTGAGCAGTATTCCGATCTTGGCTAGGGGCAGAACAGTCATCATGAGTGTATCATCCCAAAGCTCCTGCTTGTTGATTGCAACGTATGTGGTGTGTTGAATGCCGCCGTACTTGGTTCGCTCCAGGTCGTGATAGGCCCATTCGCCCCAGCTATCCAGCCAAGGGAGATAGGTCTGGTTACCGGTCTTTTCGTACAAATAGGCCAACGTCAAGAAAGGGGCCATTGTATTGACGTTCTTGGGCACGCTACCAGCAGCAAACTGATGCGCGAACCAACCCTCAATTATCTTGAGGTACTTGTCTTCGCCCGTAATGGAGTAGTATGCCCATATTCCGTTCAGCCCAATCCCTTGGGTCCACTCCCACCCGGTCCATCCCTTGGTATCGATGACACGGCCGTCGAGCGATGTAACGGTGTACTTGCCAGATTCATCTTTGCTGTTCACCAGGGCGTCGATGAGCAGCTGAATTTTGGCGTGCACGTCGCTAGACTTGATCCCCTGGAATTCTGCCGGCATCTTGAACTGAGTTGAATTCGATTGTGGTGTGTCGTGGGTGGTGGATGTTGGGGTCTTGTTGAAGTGCAACTTATTGGATGGGCTGAGTGTTGGATGGTAGGAATGAGACGAGAGAATTTTAACAGCCCATATCACACCGCCTTAGCTCGTATGGTTAGACCAACACATGTCCCAGTGTGAGAGAGGCTTTAAGTGCAAGGGGCTTGGACGTGTTAAAGCGGGTGACCTATAAGGGCATCCCGGCCGCCGGAAACCAATTTGACGGCCGACAGCGGTAAAAGTTTGCCAGACCCGGTTGGCCATAAAGAAGCCGTTGCATTACAGGGGGTATCGGAGAGACTTTCCTAATAACTCGCTCTTAGCATCAAGTTTGGGGGTCGACGAACTAGCGTTAATTAGATGATGACTCTACGATTGGGGGATCGACATGGAGATTGGGGGTCTCGCGTTTGGCGGTTAACCACTCCCCGCTTTCCAACCTCCTCAGGATGAGCTGACCCGACATGGCTTACCGCTCTAGGTAAAACGACGTAGTCTACGATCGGTTCCGAGTTCCGGGTCTGGGGCTCGCAGGATTCTCGCTATCTGGGGTTAGTGACGCAGTGGCGTGTTCGCTTGCACGCCGTGTGACCACTAACTCCCCCATCCCCATGGGGTAGACTAGTCGAGGTGGCGCTATCGGGGGTTCATCGTGTTTTACGCGGGGTGATACGACAGAGCTGATTTTAGTAGGGCGCCGAGTCAGGTCCTTGAAAGCACCCAGCTAAACCCGCAAGCGTTCGAACCTCTCCATTGCCAAGTCTCTTCTGGCCCCATAAATGGCCGTGCAGTTTCTCAACTCAGCGGTTTAATCTCTTGCGTCTTCAGACTTTCTGCTCTGACCAAACCACAACTATGGCGCCCATTGAACTTCAGAGCACCGACCCAATTCGTTCCGCGGCACCTCCTCAGGAAGGTCTGCCTCAGCGAGACGACAGCCAGATACACAAGCACGATACTCACGATGTGACGTTTGAAGAAGACGAGACTGCAAAGCCTGGTGCCAACTTTGCCAAGGTGGACAAGGAACTCGCCAAGTATGCTGCCAGCACTCGCATCGACATTTCTCCTGAAGATGACGCCCGGCTGCGGAAGCTGATCGATCGTCGTGTCTTGGTGATAATGATTATCACCTACTTCATGCAGTCTCTTGACAAAGGAACGTTGTCGTTTGCCTCCATTATGGGGTTGCCACAGGACACGGGCATGACAGACGCCAGTGGCAAGCTCACACAGCAATACAACTGGCTCACCACCTGTATATACATCACCATCCTGGTGGTTGAGTATCCTCAAAACTACATCATTGCTAGAGTGCCGGTGGCTAAATACCTCGGGTTAGTACAGCCCCAGAAACGACACATGTTGTCACTGCTGATATTAGATCCAGCTTTTCCGTCGCTGCCTGGGGGGCCGTCCTCTGTTGCCACGCCGCCTGCACAAACTTCACGGGTCTTGTGATTGTACGGACGCTCCTTGGCCTTTTCGAGTCGGTATGCCAGCCTGCATTTGTTGTGCTCTCGGCTATGTGGTATAAGCGTGAGGAGCAGAATGCCAGAGTTACATATTGGTATATGATGAACGCGGTTCAGGTACGGCTCCCTGCACCTTTTTCTAGTTCACACGGGTTCGAGGGACCCAAGGATGCGAGATCTGGGGGCTTGACTGCCCCGACTTCTCTCCCACAGTGTCAAGCCTGAGTTGACCTCTGACCTTATACCATAAAAGGAAGTATAAGTAAACTGACTGTAGTGTTCTATAGCAAATTGTTGGCGGGTTGCTCGCCTACTGCTTCTCCCTCATCAGCGGCGGTCCGCTCAAGTCATGGCAGTGGCTATTTCTAATTTATGGGGTTATTTCAACCTTTTTCGGCATCTTTATTATCCTTTACATGCCTGACTCCCCCATGCGTGCCAAATGCTTCTCAGAGGCCGATAAGATCCTGATGGTTGAGCGTGTCAGAGAGAACCAGACTGGTCTCCAGAACCGCACTTTCAAAAAGGAGCAAGTTTGGGACGCCCTACTTGACCCCCAGACCTGGTGCTACGCTACTATCCAGTTCTGCACTACTCTCCCGACGAGTGGCATCAGCAACTTTGCCAATATCATCATTAAGAACTCACTCAAGTTTACAACCTTGCAGACGCAGCTGCTATCTATGGTCTTGGGCGGTTATATTCTTGTTGTTTTACTGTCGTCGGTATGGCTGATCAAGAAGTTCAATCAGAACATCTTGACCATGTTGGGCTTTTTGGTCTTCTCTTTTGTCGGCACGATTTGTCTCATGGCTGTTCCTAACAAAACTGTGGCCCAGCATGCCGGACTCCTCGTCAGCTACTATATCACCATGTCGTTCTGGACAGCACAGACAATGGGCTTGTCCCTGATGTCCCGCAACGTGGGCGGTGCTACCAAAAAATCAGTCGTTATTGCGACAAACTTCATTTTCTGGGCCGCTGGCAATGCCATAGGTGAGTGCCTCTCCTATCTTTGTTTACTCTTTACCTTGAACAAGAATGAATGGTGAGCTGATGATCTCCTTAGGCCCTCAGGTGTTCCTCTCCTGGGATTCTCCTCGTTATTTTATCGCCTTTGCAACGCACCTGGGCTGTTATACACTACTGGTTCTTGTGTTGATTTGCTTCCGATGGTACCTGGTTAGGGAGAACAAAAGGCGCGACGAGTTAGCGGCAGCTGGTGTTCGGGAGGCAGCAGATAATCAGCTCGTCCACGCCTTTGAGGATATGACTGATCGGGAGAACCCCAACTTCAGATATGTCTACTAGGATGTGTTGGAGCTCTTTCACGGGTACACCAGCTACAGCTGATAGGGCCACTGCGTCTGTCATGGTGTCTAGTTCAATGCAAACTCATGACCTTTCAAGCTCTACACATGCCTAGAAGAGCGGCTAATAAACTGATTGATTGCCATTGCTTGAAACATATTTTTGCCACCGTGTTGATATTAAGTTCTTAGGAGCCCACGACTTGTTTCAAGGTCCATGTTGTTACAATTGACGACGTCGTAGATGAAGCAATCCAACTCGCTCATTCGAGATTGTGATTGCCAAAACATGGTAGCCATTTTATAGAGTTGATGACGCCACAAATAACCATTTCCCATTGTCATTGCTCCCTCACTTAGCGGTTTTCTAAATGCTTCAATATGATATCTCTACTTAAACCCCCACAGCGCATCAGCAGAAGAACTGATTCCTTCCATATAGATGCCTTGACTTCTCATGTTCCATTTTCGTATTTCCACATCCAATCCTCATTCAATGGGTACGAAGAGTTTTCATAGCCAGCCAGCTGGTTCTTAAGATGAAGTACAAAATGCGGCGTCTCAGGGAAAGGGCCGTTACGGCCCTGACTCTGCTCACGTAGCTCCCAAGCTTTCAGGATCAGTTGAGCCTGCGTCTGCGTAGAGCGAAGATCTTCGTGTTCCGGATGATAGTCGTAGACTTTTTCAATCACATTCCAAGCGTGGTCGGCAAGTGAGCCTGTTGGTCGGAGGCAAAGCTTTCCTGCCATTACGGTGACAGATTCGTGGAGAAAATGCGACTTGAAGAACCACAGGAACTCTCGGCTATTCATGGTATCGTACAGGTGTAAAGTTCTCTCGCAGTATAGAGTAAAAATTCGAAGCAGGAAGTCATTCGCATCCTGGATATGGGGGTTCTTTCGTAGAGTACCGCCAAGCGTACCGGCTTCTGTTAGCCTGTTCAGGACTATCGACTGGAGTGTGAGGGCAGCCTTGTGCACCCCACCAGCTTCAATCGAGAGAAAGTTCGTGTACGTATCTGCCAGGTCTTTTCTGAGCTTCTCTTCAGCCGCCTTGGTCTTGTCCAAGAAGGCCGCATCAACACCTGGCGAATAACCAGAAGTCTCGCGAGCTACCTCCCTGAGTACAGAATCAATCCCAAGCTCGGCCGCACGTGTAAGGAACTTGGTGATTTGATACAGCACAAGGCAGAAGCCCATCTCCGTTGGACCAGCTCGAGGGACGGGAGCTTCGCGTAGCTCAGGGAAGAGATCAGCGTCGTTGAGATTCTTGGGCTCTTGAGTGTTCCAATTTCCAGGCAGCGCTAATTGATTGGAGCCTGATGCAATGGCGCTCGTCGTGTCTAGCAAGACGAGCTGCCACCAGATTCTCCTACGCATTTCGGTTTCAAATGGCGTCAGGTGAAGCGTTGTGCCGTCTCGATGATAACCCATCTTTTGAGCGATGCGGATAGCCATACCAGTGAGAACCCAGAGTGCGTGCCTATCGAACCGGGACCTGAGGGAAGACTAGATGGGTCAACACGAGTTATGCGGACATGAAAGGTCAGGCGAAGCGAACCGTGAAGAAGTAAATGGCTTGCAGCGTGGTCATGTCATAGTTTTTCCAGCTTTGCTGCTGCACCAATGCGATCCTCGCCCCTTGAGAAAATCTATGCAAGGCAGCTTGTCGAGATATAAAGAGCATACGTTCTGCCTCGTCGTCGGACAGAGACATAGTCGCCATAGCTAGAATGGAAAAAAGGAGTGCCTGGTAGCTTAATGAGAGGGTGCTGAAGCTGCCCGCTGCTTGAACAACATATGGTTGAAGTGATGGCGCATGGATAACCTTGGTCAATGGATGAACGCGGTTCAAGAAAATGTGCCAAAGGGCAAAAACATGGGCGGGATCAGGTTGGAAGTTTTCCAGTACTTGGGGTCCCTGGGAAACCAGCCAGCCCAAGTCCTGAAATCCGTTTGATCCCTTGGAGGGCCGTGTTCCAAGAATATCTTTAATCGCATGGATCTAGGTATTTGCATTAGTTCTGTTGTGGATGAAGGAAACATAGTTGACTTTGGGCCACGTACCTCACTACGAAGTCTTGCTATTAGAAAATCATCGATGAATCGAACGCCACCCTCTTCCATGGCTAATTCACCGTTCCAACGTTCTGGGTGCTCTTCAGAGACTTGAGAAGAGTCCCCATCCAAATTAGAGACGGATGCCAAGTCTTCAAGCTGCTCGACAACAAGTTCACACCGGGCTATCCGTTCTTGCAGCTCTTGGTTACGAGACCGAGGCTTGCGGGGGAGTGTTGGCGTTCGAGGAACACACAAGATTCCTGCCTGAGCTGTTGTGAGCATTACCGGCGAACCGTCGGAGGGCCACCTTGGGCGACAAACCTTGTTGCAGTTCATACAGGGCCGCCTTTGATCACATCTTATCTTGTGCTCATGACACCTGCAGCAAGCAAGTTCCCGCATAGCCGAGGTCAGACCGAGAAAGAAAAGAGAGAAGAAAGATGGTACAAGCGAGTTGTCGATTGATCACCCAAGGTAGGTATGCTGATTGAGCGTGAGCAGTGCCAAGCTTGCCGTAAGTATTGGGTTTGATGCCTTCAGGTAAGTGTATAGGGGCGAGCAAAACCAGCCCACGCGTCGCTAAATCGGCATTTGGAGTTCAAAAGCGGCAGACCCGGAACGACCCTTGATTGGCGTAGGGCCACGGGTCGGGGGAAAGGTGATGCCCGAACTCCGACTCCAGACGTCACAACAGCATTGAATTCCACAACTATATTAATGCCGTTTAATGCATGAGCTGCAAACCACCATATGCAAACCTGGTCTCTGCGTGAGGCGTGCCTAACATTTCCAACTTCACCAACTCTTCGAGCCACGATCCTACGTTTGAGTCCATCACCATTGACGATCCACCACCATCTCCCATTGAGTATTATCATTTAATGAGATTGGTCTAGACCGACTCTTTGTAATTGGAAGGGCTTGAATCAATGTGTACCGTTTTGCCAAGGTGGACGAGAACCGCATGGCCATCGAGTAATTTCATCGTCAAGGGCTTCAATCGAATGAGTCTTGATGAGTCCGTAGAGCCTTTTAATCCTCGGTTAAAACAATATCCTCGTACTGGTCGCCCGGCAGGTCGAGAGTGCCTGAAATCATGCACGCCACGGAGTTTCCATGGACTTTGATGAGTTTCGGGCCTTTGGAACAACCCGAGCCGGTGTGTACACAGGTCCGAAACCCCGAAATCGTCATTACGTATTACAGTGTGACCATACCCACCGAGCAGCGTGCATGGACCGCACACAGGTGAGACAAGACCCTAGCAGGACTGATTTATTATGGTCTACTCCAACGTTATTGTGGAAGGGACGACGTAGCCTTTAGCCCACCTCGGGAATGTTTGGTTTCGAGTATGTCGTACATATGTGGCAGGTCCGAGATAAAGCCGGAAAATAGCCTTGTTCAAACTCCCAAAGGTAGGCACTTGCAGATTGTACGACCCAGATCCACGATTCACCTAGTTCGGGCAGCCATTTGTCCCGGAGCCAGTCCAGCATTTTGGGTCGCTTCTACGACGGCATGGTCATTTGAGGCGTTTCTGATGTGTAAAACTCAGGAGCCGTATCAGCTTCAAGTGCCGAGTTTCTCGTGGTCAAGGAGTGCTCTCTCCATCAATCAAACAGCTCCTTGCTAAGCGCCCAAGCTGGACTCACTCGATCAGTGAGGAGCTCAGCCAGGATTTTTCTTTGTCGCTGGATAGGCACGGCTTGGGCCTATTCCATTGTTCACAGGCGTCTTGAAGGTAGTCGAAGCCACTGCCGAGTACCAATGCAAAACTTATGCGGCACGGGGCTGGAACCTACTCCTTCATAGGCAATGAAAATATGCGGCTTGGATCAAGCCCATCTGGCCAGTAAGGATTCCAGAAAATAATAAATTCCATACCTTGGTAAGTCGGGCCACTTTGAGTTATGGTGCAAGCTGCGATAGTTTGCCAAGTTCTACTGCAGATGTTATCCATGGATATCTACCATTCTTCTCTATATCTAAGTAAGTCAACTGTATTTATATTAACCCTACCGACCAGAACGAGTTCTCAACCGCAGACTTTATCTTCGATCTTAACTACTAAGTACCGACTGCCTGATGGGATCATGAAATATACGTAATACCATCCACTTTACGAACAGCCAACTACGCTAACTAAGCTTCAGAGAAGGTTTGACCGCTTTAACGACACCGACAGTTCTTATCCGCGCTGTCTGCTAAGGAATAATGGCTACTACCGCTAGCACAAGCTCTACCAACTCAGCCTTACAAGTCATCAATGTTTTCTAGATTGACAGCAGCCGGTTGCTGGTCCTGATAATAGCATGTCCCTGCCCCGAGGGTGAAAACTATTGCCTTATTATCTCGACTCCGTGTCGTTTTCAGTGGCCAGTGTGACCGATATCGGCTCTTTTCTTAAGGCAAGAGGCAACCACCAGACTCCATCGTTTGCCAGGAGAGTCAGCGTGCAGGGTCACAGAGAAGGTTCCACCAAAATACCTGTAGCACAGAAGAATCAACGTCTTTGGATGAGTGAAAATACATGTTGAGGGCAATGAGCTGTTTGTGTGACAGAAATCTGTGCCCAAAACCCCTCTCTTCGCCCGGTTACCCGGTTACCCAACTCATCCTTCTCAGATCCAGTTTACGCTTGCTGCCGGTCCTGAATTGGGCAAGGCAAGATGGATCCCTTCAGTGCTGTCGGCCTAGCCGGCACTATTGTCACCTTCATTGACTTCGGGTTCAAACTGGTCTTCAGAACCAAGGAGATTTACAGCTTCGCATCCAGCAGAACTGCGGAAAATCAAGAACTTGACATCACGACCACGAGGTTCAACACCATCCTGTCCGATATGCAAAACAAGCTGCCCAGCGCGAATCTGAGTGCCGAAGAGGTGGCTTTGAAGAAGCTAGTCCAGGAATGCAACAGCATTTCAGATGAGCTGCTAAATCTGATTAACAACGTTACGGCCAAGAAGTCCAACTCGTGGAGGAATAGCACGAAGGCAACCTTTCGAGACTGGAAACGGCGAGGCGACAGGGAATCTCTCCAGAAGAAGCTTGAACACTTACATCAGCAACTAGAGTTGCAGCTTACCAGTATGGCTAGGTATGGAGAGCTTTAGATGTTAAGAACCTATGATAGTGCTGACAATTGAATTTTGCAGATTCGAATCACTGGACCGGTTGAACCAGTTGTTACAATATGGCCAATCAAGCCAGACCGAGATTGCATTCCTTGGACGGAACATGGAACGTCTTCGTACCGGGCTTGAGGTGAAGTTCTTGAGTCCAGATGCCGTATCGCAGATTCAGAACGTCTTGAACATGTCAAAGCGTGCAACTCTCAAAGTCCGGGAAAACCAGGTCCTTACCGCTTTGCGCTTCGAGTTGATGAATGAGAGGTATGATGATGTGGAAGAAGCGCATGGTAAGACGTTTGATTGGATCCTCGACTCGACTGATCTTGGCGAGGACGACCATCTGTATGAAGGATACAGACGGACATCATACAAACCAGGCGAGAAGCCAAGGGCCCACGGCCTTTTCACGAACTGGCTGGAGAATGGTAGTGGGATCTTCCATATCTCCGGTAAGCCTGGCTCAGGGAAATCCACCCTGATGAAATATCTATGCCGCCATGAGCGAACCAAAACCCTGCTGGACGTCTGGGCAGGAGACAAATCGCTAGTATTTGGGAACTTCTTCTTCTGGAACCCCGGATCTACTCTGCAAAAGAGCCTGCGGGGGCTGGTTCGAGGGCTACTCTACTGCATCCTTTCCGATGCACCTGACCTTATCCCCTTGGCATTTCCCAAACAGTGGGATGCCACGTTGAGCCAAGTCTCTATCACATTTGATTCCCATGACGAGATCTGCAAGGCCTTTTTCAATCTCATCGGAAACGACAAGGTCTATCTCAAGCACAGGATAGCCTTCTTTATTGATGGCTTGGATGAGTTTGAAGGCAGACATGAGGACCTGATCCAAAACTTCAGAAAGTGGACCTCAGAAAGGCCCGCGGACGTGAAACTCTGTGTCTCCAGCAGAGAGTGGAACATTTTCCGGAAGGAGTTCGAGAATTGCCCGCATTTCCAGTTGCATCAATTGACTAGGACCGACATTTCCAGAATGGTGCAGGACAGGTTATATGCCAATGAGTCATTTCAGAAGCTAGGACACGAGAACGACAGACAACTCTACGCAACCCGGATCGTTGTCAAATCAGATGGCGTATTCCTATGGCTCAAACTAATCTTGAACGACATTGAGGAGGGCTTGCGCAACGGAGACCGGCTACCGCAATTGACAAGAAAGCTGGACGTGCTTCCGATCGAGTTGAATGATCTTTTCTGGCACCTTGTCAACTCCATTCATCCGCACGACCAGCAGGAGGCGTTCTTGATTTTGGCCATGGCCCTTCAGTCTCCCCCCAACTGGCCCCTTTTTCGTCTCTCCTTTATCGAAGACTACTTCGAGGACCGCAATTTCGCTCTACGCCATACTCTGCATCAACAGGATTCGATACAGATCTCCTATTCTTTGGAGAGGACAAGAAACAAGGTTAACGGAAAATGCAAGGGCCTCGTCGAGATCCTACCATCAGATTATATGAAACCTCCGACGAGGTTTAAGAATCAGCAACTGGACTTGACTCTACGAGACACCATCAAGCTCACACACCGATCCATTATAGAATTCTTCGACACTCCTCAAGCCAAGGATATGATGGCAAAAAAGCTGGCTGGCATCGATATTTTTGATGCTTTGTGCCAAACCTTCCTGGCCCACATAAGAGCCGTTACTCTTGATCCAGCTTACTATGACCGGCCCACGGACGACAACGACGAGGATGGGCAACTTCAGCTCACTCCGTCTGGATACGTGATGGTAAATTCAGCTCCCGGCCTTGAATTCGACATTTGCAGCATCATGAGCATGTACCTCGCTGCTGGCTGCCAGCCGAGTCTGTCGAGGTTCGCCGCACTACTAGACAGAGTTGTCGAGGTCGCTGACAACAAAGTCTCACCACAAAGCCTGTTCAATCCCGTAAAGGCCAGCTTCATGAGAGAGCACGCCTCGTTTAAACCCCTACAGGTCAGCTTGTCGGTAAAGGTCAAGATCTGCGCCGCCCTGCACGGTATTAGCGACTACGTTCTTCGTGAGCCTTCCCGTGGTCGAGATGAAATATGGCAGCATCTCACGATTCCTATGTTGACTTCCGGAGCATGGGGTCTGGTACACATACCTCCCCACCACATGCCACAGCGCGTGGCTCTAGGTCTTGCTATCCTGATGGAACGCTATCTCGAGAAGGGCGCGTCTCCTAACGAACCTGCAGCATTGCCTCGCGCGTCATGTTGGCATTATCTTCTCTTAATGGCGTTATGCACTAGAAATGTCGCGAACAGATGCCTTTTTCTGCCCGTGATCGCTGTATTCTTACTTCATGGAGCCAACCCAAGATTATGGGTCAAGCTAGGCTCAAAGGCCGACCACGCCTTTAGCGGCGATATTGTGCTTGTTGAAATCCAATGTGGAAAACAAAGACGGCTTGTCAGGACCGAGGACCTTGTGCCGTACTTGGCTCTAGATGGACGGCTACAAACACTTGTGAGTCAAGGCCCGACGGAGTGGTCCTGCAGAGACATTGTTGGTCTGTTGTTCCCGCACCACAGACTGGCTCTTCAAGAGGCTATTGATTGGATTCTGGAACGGGAAAATGAAGACCTTGACAGAGACCAGCTACAGAAACTCAAGGAGCAGTTCAGCCCAACGCTAAAACCGCTGATGGGAGAAGATGCTATTCACGAATCGATGGTTCACGCCAACGGTAGCGAATTTCCATTCTGGGAAATATCGTGCGCCTCGAATAAAAACCTTCTTCCACCCATACAACTAGATTAGGGTACTTACTTATATATTACATTGTATATATATCTGTTTAGTACCTGGCATCATCTGAATTACGCTATTGCTCTGTTAAGGGCAGCTTGCTTTCATATCTTTCTACATCTCTAGCATTATAGACCTGAAACTAAAATAGCTGCCTACTGATATAGTTTTCCTAGCTGCATTATAGGAAGAGTTACAACTTAGTTTTGGTGCATCCCAAGAGGTTATTTTGCCGAGGGGAGAAAGCGGAACGACGGTGGTGGACTTCCTGATACGTCGACCCGTGAGTGAGCAGTTGGCTTCAAAGACAAACAAATGCCACATCGTAATCAGCTTCACCGACTTGGCCGAATCCTTGAATGTTGGCAATATCATAAGGCGATACTCAGCCACAATGATATGTCAACATCCATCCAAGGTTCCTCGCTGTTACTATCTGAAGTGCGCGGCTGCCGGCGGCTTGCGTTCCTCGCTGCTACGAAGAATTCCTGATTGACTGCCGACGATAACAAACAGAGGCCCCTTTCTGGGGGCCGAATCTGCATATCATGTGTGTTTCGCAAGGCGTATTGGCTGAAATTCCTCAACCAAGAGTTTGTTGACGCCACCAGAGCGGTTGTTAGACTTGGCATTATGTGGCTGGCTGATAGACCGCCCAGATGGTGGAGGATTAAACAATCCTCAAGCCACCAAAGTCAACTCAACGCCAATACCATACATACTTGGCTGAGGCAGAATCTATCGGCATGTGGGTGAAAGCTTAGCAGAACGTTGCTTTAACAGTAACTCGTGCCGCTCACTGGACGCCTGTTGTGCTGCACGATCCATCAACACGCCTATCCACAACACGACCCCAGATTTTACACAAAAGCAACTCAGCCCAGCTGAATTCCAAAGGGTAATAAAGCACATACAACTGCCATTATTGATGAGTCCCTACCACGCATGTCATAGGGCTTGTCCCGACCTCACTTGGTATCATAGCTCTGCCACCCTCAGATGGATCAAGGGAAAACGCATCAGCAAAATAACACAGTGAAACCACTCTCTATTAATGCCACGGTGGTAACTTAGTTTGATTTGAATGGAAGTTACTAGCTATTGCCATGAAACTTATCGTCGATGACCTTTTCCATCAGCCTGAGAAGGTGACAATAACCGTCTTATAGTAACCTGTCCCCTGCGCCTTTGAATCATTCGAACTCCTTCAAGACCCCGAGAACTCTGAGTAATCCCAGTAGGTCTTTAGGCTCCTCAGAGGTAGTAGCCACGATGATGGTGTCGTTGGTAAGTGTAGTTTCCATTGTGAATTCTCCTTGGCCATAGATTTCTGTGAGAGTGTCTTGGAGTTTTGCATTGTTTATTACCTCCAGTCGGTTTAGGTAGTGCTTAAAAATTGGTTTAGACATGGTATTTTTAGACCAAAGTATTAGCGTGACACCTGATGTCTACCTAGGTTTAGGTTTAAGTTGGTAACGTCCAAAATATATAAGAAGCATAATTCCTCCCTGAAATATCCAAGTATCTTTATCACTATGGATACACAAAGTGAATCAAATAAACCAGGTTTAAAAACCAAATTACTGATCCAAAGCACCACCACTGAGAAGGACACTACTCCGAATTAATCACTGCGAACTAGGAATCACGAGGTTAAGCTTCCGATTCAAAGTTTCGGGAGGCCGTGATGCATTAAAAATGGTGAGCAGTCCGAGCATGCGGAGTAGTTAAGTGTCCCCGTTGGCAGCAAGTCACGCAGCGGCACATTGCCTGCCCTCGGGAAGATCCACTGACTAGCTGATTAGCGATTCAGCACTGTGACAAAGGAGGCTTGCTCTGATTCGGCAGAGAACAGCCCCTTTTGCGGGCTGGTCATTGTACTTAAATCCCGCTCTACAACAAAGAAGACCGTGTCTTTCCACATCTCTGGCATCACAATAAACCCGATGCTAACACAGTTGCCCAATGAAAACGCCCACAAAAGGAATTGGGCAGTCATTCTACTCCTTCACAAAACTACATTAGATTTGGGGCTCGAATCAGGTTCCTCAGGAAATGCCAGGCTCTACCCTCAGAACTATCATGGGAGATGGGATATGTAAAACTCCGGTTAGTATGCCGACATGTCTAAAACCCCATGGTGCTTTCAAATTGGTGAGCCGCCAGTATGACCCTCACGAACATCGGGCAAGGCCCGGTGGCCTTGTAGGAAAAGTCAGAACACCATGGCTATCTAATTGAGGCGCCCGCTCCAATTCTTCTTCATCAGTCTCTCCAGCGGCCCGCTTCCTGTAGACGCTTTCCCGTTTTCGCAGTAAACCTTCACTTCGTTTATTACCTTCATCCTGAATCGATTTAACGGCTTGGTTTCTATTTGTCATTTTTGACTTCGGTTCGTAGGTGACCATAAACCGGCAGTCAATCTCGTGATGATGTTCCAGTTAGCATTTCGCAAGCAACCTAAGCCAACCATGGGTTTTCCATCGCGGATCACGATTCCCCACATATACACGCTTCAGATCCGCCTGTATAGGTCGGGGATCATTGGGCAACCAGTCAAATCCGGGGATAGAAGCCATGAGAGGGCGAGAACGATGCAACTCGCAATCCTTGATACCAGGAATGCTGCTTCCTGGACCAAGGAACATGCACCCAACGAAATGTCGCCACCTAAAGCTAACACTCGCCGGCCTAAGAGGGCCTCCCGTAGAGTGAGTAGGTGTTGCTTTTCAGTAAGGACTTGACTTCAGTTGCCGTGTGTGGTCATCGCAAGGTTTACAAGACCGACATGAGCTCGATTGTGGGACCAGAGCTTTTGCGCAAAGTCGGCAAAAATTGCCTGTCATGGAGTGTCAAGGTATCCAGCACAGGATTAAAGCAGAGGGTCCCATCCTCTTCTGCCTTGTTGCCATGCCACTCATAACGGCAGGAGAGTTGAACCCGGTAAAAGCATAATGCGGCGTGTCGTGACTCGGAACTAACATAGAAAAGCTTGCTTGTAACCTAACGCTTAAACAAGACAATGGAATATTCCCCACCTGTGCTTTGCAGATCGCGAGGACTGTGATTGCTTTCGGCATGTCGGTCGGCTCGGAGATAAACCCGCAGAAGCCTCATGTGGCAGAGTGCTTGTTCCTATATGCTCCAGCGGAGCTCGGGATGGAGTCTTGTAAACTATAGGAAACTTTTTTTTTACGTTAGGGACCGGGTTGAAGATTTGCTAGTGATGGCTGGAGACGGGCCTCATGTTGATGAGATTTGTGTAGTGGGTGGCGGCATAGCTATCGAGGAGGCCAGCGAACAAGGGAGAAAGGCGAGAAACTGTGACCGGTGTCGAAAAATATTCCGCATGCCAGGGAGAGAGGGGCATTGGATTGGTTTTATAGGCCGCGGAAATTGCAAGGTGAGTAATTCACTTTGGTAGGTTTAAATAAAGTGCCATGATACGTAGAGCCGAAGTACGGCGGAACCTTGCCCAATTGCCTACAACACAAAGCCAAGGGCTGTCTAGTTGTGTAAATACCGTGGCCTTTGTTGATGTGTTTCCTCTGATCCGTCTGAGGGTTGCAGAGTTATGGTGCCAACGGGCTGTCCAGATGGCACACCCATCATTAGCACAACCCGCTATAAGAAATTGCTTTTTATTTTTCTTCTTAGGGGTAACTATTTTAGCTGATATGTGCTTATTTAAGCTTAAGGTGGAGATTCTATATGTGGAACCAAAGCGAATAGCTCACAAGACTGAACATTGCCAGCATTACGCTTCAGTGGATTAGGTGAGAAGGAATTCCAGTCATCGGTCACTAGGGATGGCGTTGTGAGATAGACTGTGTCTCTGCATTTTGGCTTTAAGTAGTCCTTCTCTTTCAAGGTAAACTTGCGACTTTACATTAGTGTTGTTTTCCTTTTTAATGATCATGCACCTAGGATAGTTATACCAAGACGGTTATCATCTTGCATGGCATTCCGCGACTAAGTGCTAGATTTATAGCAGCAAGTTTGGTAGCTAAGATACCCTTTGGCGTGGAGCAGTGGTTAAAAACACGCCTTAAATACCGAACTTAGGCAAAGTTTCAGATTGGGATCGTAGTTCTTAATATATTGAGCTATTCTCTAGTTATATAATCCAGGCTGGGTCCTTGTCAATTCTCAAGTATCTGGTCTCCACGGCAGTACTAAACACCTTCGACTAGGTCTAGGGTAGGTAATATCAAGCTCATGAAGTGATGACTCAGCCTGTTCACTTGTGGTTTGTGACATCATTCTTACGCTCAACCAAGCTCAGCCAAGCTATTGAGCCGAAAACTTGGAAGAACTACATACATATTTGCCTCCAGCAGCTTCCTCATTTTTACTATCTACCAAAGACTATATCGAGCAACTCCGTCGCTATGAACATCAACGTGCCAAATCTAATCAAGTCGGCCGTCCCAGAGTCGGAGGGCCGCAATGTCCAGATTCTGTCCGACAACAGGTCTAATCATAGGGACCAAAACTTCCTGTCCGACGACTTCCCCCGTGCCCCTCCTAAACTATATGTTACGGGCGAAAGCGACGAATTTGACGAAATCACCCTGACTGAGTGGCGTGATGAGGGCTTTGAGGTCGAGTACATCTCACTGGAAAGCTGCGGGGACGGATACCTCAATAAAATTCGGTCTTTAAGTAAGGAGAACTTGGGTCCATGTGAGAAATTCGGGATCATAGGTGAGTAAGGTAATGCCAACATAGTCCTTGAGGGCTATGCTGATGGAAAATAGCGTACGATGACGCGGCAGCTACATGCCTAGAGCATTTCCACGTCCTGGACAACAACCCAGAATTCAAGCTCGGCCTCCTTATCGCCTACTACCCTACTTCAATTCCAGATCCTCAGGGCCGGTTCCCCAACAGCATCAGCGTCCTCGTACATCAGGCTGTCGGCGAGGAGATCGGCGTCATAAAGCAGTCCCAGATGGTTGGCATCCAGGGCAAGCGACGCGTGAGGCGGAACAAGGTCCGCCGTGGCCTCGGTACCGGCGGCAAGCTGAACCTTGCATACCCCAGCTACACTTATGATGCAGCGCCAGGGTTTGCCGAGCACGATCTTGATGAATATGACGGCATCGCGGCTGAGCTGGCCTGGAGTCGGGGCTTGGCTGCGGCGAGAAAAGTGTTTGGAATAAACCCCGATCTGGAACTGGTTTTGGAAAATAACTTGCAGAGTGAGTATTGCCAAACCTGCCGCCAGGCTTGATAGGAGTGCCAAACTGAACCACCTCAACAGGTAAATGGTTTTCTAAGCGCCCAGACCAAACCCTGTCGACCTATACAACACACAAGACTCCTCACGTCACCAACATGCCGACCCTGACGGGGGGCACTGGAGCTGCCGAGTTGAAACGCTTCTACTCACAGTCATTTGCCATGCCACCTTCGGCCAAGATCACACTACTGTCACGCACCATTGGAGTTGACCGCGTCGTGGACGAAATGGACGTGCAGTTCAAACACACAGAGCAAGTGCCATGGATGCTCCCCGGGGTGCCGCCCACAAACAAGCGGATTGAGATACTCATGGTTAGCATTGTCGCCCTGAGAGGGGGCAAACTGTATCAGGAGCATGTGTACTGGGACCAGGCCAGCGTCTTGTTTCAAGCTGGATTGCTTGACCCGAAGTTGCTACCACAGGCTGCACAGGATCTTGGAATCAAGAAATTGCCCATCGTTGGGCGCCGAGCAGCCAGAAGGGTGCGAGAGAACCGGGATGCAAGTGAAGATGAAGGAGAAGCTGATAATAATTTGATTCCTGGCTGGAAAGATGCAGAGAGCTAGTGAGACGGTTGCGGCTAGAGCTTGACAGCGGGACAAGGGGATGAAAGAACATCTCTGGGAATTCGGCTCGGATCAATGATGAAATCAATTAAACCTTGATCAAGGACCGATTTTCAACAGAAAAGAAGCCTTGAAAATGTGTTGTTCTCCTGTAAGGGCAAGTCGAGAGTGATAATTTGGCTTTCATGGGCTAGGCACGCTGTGAGGATACAATGGCAAAGTTACTGCAAAGTTGGTTTTGAAGACTATGAGTCTAAGTGTCTCCTTGAATTTGCTAGACGTATTCAGCTAGACCCTCGTAATCCATAATTTCTTTGGCTGAGGTTATCAACGGCTAGGGTTTGGTGTGAGTGTAGTAGCAAGACCGTGATTGATCACACGGTATTGCAACTCAGCATGACAGGTTTTTCAACGTCTCCAAGGTGCACTATCGATAGCTCAAGGAAAGGTTGAGGTGCCAAGATCATCTTTGATCCAAAGGCGTGTGGTGTTCTCGTTGTCCGGTCTTTCCGTCATCCGGTCGAACTGCCTGGCCCTCAATGTATTCGGTCTTCTGAGCTGATGCAATTGACTGCTGTTCTGCAATCTCATCGGCAGGGATCTTGTCCGGGGTTGTGTTCACGAGCATAATCATCGGGAGTAGAGCAGCACCAAGCAGGGCAAATGTTACGCAGCTATAGAGGTTTTCAGTAAATACCCTGGCTAGAGGCCATGCCAACGGGATGTGAGAACCTACAAACCAACAAGAGGATCGCTCTTTGTCTGAGTGTTCATGCCATAAGCGATAGCTTGGCCGATTGCCTCAATACATCTGAACGCAGCTCCGTTGCGAATGTTTTCTACATGGCTATTAGTACTGGGAAATATCTGTGGCTTCTAGCAGAGTACTTACCTTGGGCGTCTGTGGCAAATGACGACAAAAGCCAATACATGTACGACTGCGACAATGGGCCTGTAGTCTGGACAAAGAAATATGGCAAGAAGGATGACGCGTAGAGACTGTCATCCCAGTCGATGGCACCTGGATGGTGGCGATGGAACTTGACCTGCATGATAATCGACCAAATGTAGACGCCGGCATTGAGAATCACAGTGAGATAGAGGCCGATTTGAGCGCGGCGACGTTGTGCAAGACGTTTCATATCGAGGACGAATCCGAGGCCAAAGCAGCCAACACTAAAGATGTCAGTTATTGATTTATAAAGAGACCCGAGGCCGCGTCAGGCTTACATGCAAAAGAATGGCGAGATCAGCGACGACAGGGCGCGGGCGCGAACCGTGAAGTATAGCCCGAGATACGTAGACCAGGAGCCGCTGTCATACGTTAGTTCGCTCTTTTGTCACTTGGGAACTTGGCAGTGCATTCTACCTGTAGAAGAACGACCAGAGTGCCCAGAGAGAGGAAAGCACAATGAGCCTCGAGGTGATGGTCTTTGCAATCCGCCTGATCTCCTGCTTGGTGGACAGGGCTTCAGCCGTGACGATTCGTGTACCGTCAGATCGCATGACACGTTCAAACGGCGTGATCATAAACGCGAATGGCAGACTAAGAAAGACATTAGCAGAGATCAAGGGCTGCACTGTGGCAGTATGTATACTGACGCTAGACACTCGATGATCAAGAAAGCAATGTAAGTATCAGGTGTTACGCCACCGCTTACACCTTTCTCGTGATTTTTGGACAAGCTTGAAAGGCCAGTTCGTTAGACAAACTCGCACAAGTAGGGCCTCTTAGTCACTTACTTGATTGCACCGCCAACTAGCTGCCCAAGATTTCGGGACACAATCCAGAGAGCCAGATACTTGCCGCGCGCACCAGAGGGTGCAAGCGTCATGATGGCCCCGGCCTCAGCAACGTACCAGCAGCCGGTGCCAATACCGCTGATTGCACCACTGATAATGAGATACTATGTTCGTGGATGCTGGTCAGCTCAACAAGCTGAAGAATGGGATCCGAAACGCTTACCCACTGGTTGCCAAATTTACTATTGCAGTAATACGCAGACCCTTGGATGGGAAAAGACATGGAGCCAATGACCAGAGCCCATTTGACGCCAATAGTGTTCACAATAGGGCCACCCATGAAGCAAGCTAACAGTTCCTTGCGGTTAGCTGTATGGCACTTCCGTGTATGCTTGGTTACGTACTGAAGGCGAGGGTAGCGTATCTGAGCGCAGTCGAGATGTTGGACACCTGAGGGGTCGCAAGGCCACCACCACCGAGGCCTAGGAAGAGTTAGTCGGATCCCGAATAGCATCTATGTAAGGATGAAAAACGAGGCGATAATGCTAGAAAACCCACCCGCAATTGCGTCTGACATGGCAGGCCCGCAGAAAGCCTGGATGCTGAGGAGAACCATCTGGGTCAGACTATGTAGCCATACCCGTTTCCACAGAGGAACAGCCATTCTGTACGCCTCTGAGTTTGTCACGGTGTGAGTTACATGGGTTGCATCAGGTGATGGTGCAGGTGTCTCTGGCGACCGGTCATCGTAGGGGCTGGAGGCCCCAGTCTTTGAGTCAGCCATTGTGGTAACCAAAATGATACCGTACGAGGGTGGGCTATGTTCGGCCTGGTCGATCGAAGGGCCTCGGACCATGCCAGCGAGGCAGCGGGGAGTCCATTCTTATACACAAGCGAGGCATGGAGAGACCCCAGCGCCTATCAAGATATCCCCACGGGGTTTATCCGTCTTTCTTGGCAGTCGACCGGGGAAGTCCACCCGAGTACGTTGATTGGGCTGGTCGAGAGCGGAGTGCACCAAAACATGAAGGTCCAAGCGAACTGTGGTGCGGAGATAACATGGGTTATCGAGTTAGCTCGTCTTGGGCCAACAGGCTTTCCTGGACTCAGGTTTTATCTGCGGACCCAAATTATCTCCTTATCTCGCACCAAATCACCCTTTCCTTTCTCCTGTGGACCAGTCCCATTCCACCTTTATACCCTGTCATAGAAGAGCTTGGGCTACTGCGGTTTTAAGAACCTGCTTAGGCTCATCCAAATGGAAGGGCCCTTTGAAACAAACAATTATAAATAAACCTAAAGCTCTCGAAGAACATGTTGTCTCATTTGCCCTCTTCACACTTGGTAGGTCAGCAAATTGGGCCGGCAATGCAGTGATACAAGTAGCTACATGAACTTGGATACCTATGCAAAGGACGGCACCGTGGTACTCGAGCTGATCCCAGCGCTCATGATATCAAGATAATTTACCAACAGATCACCATCTGCATGCAAGTCCTGCTGCACCCAGATAGATTGAATTGCATCCTTGACTCCTTGAATGCTTCTTATCCGAGCATCCCTTTGCGTCCTCTCGATCAGATTGAGGATTGCCACTCTCTGCTCATCCTTCCGTGCCTCGCAAGCGATAATTAACAGGGGAAAGAAGTGCTCACAATTACACGTCTTCATGGGACCATCAAATACTGCATCGATCAAAGCGTCCAGTTTCGCGGGCGGTTCCCATGGGCTTTGTGAAGCTCGTGCGAGGTATATCCGTGTCGCCATCTGGTATAATTCCACAGCAAAGGCGGCATCGGGGCTTGACCTAGCCGAAGCTGATGTGACAGGGACACTGCCTATTCTTCTCTCGAGAATCTGTAGATGGTCGAGATACTCTGGATTATGGCTTCTGGGATCCCGTGGATCAACTAATGTGTCGCATATTTCGGAAAGGAGGCTCAATATGGCATATGTAGGGTTCGGAGAAGGTGGCATCTTTGAAGAGAAGGGTTAGGAGATAGTGGTCACTGGAAATGCTTCATGATTTTACATACTGGCCTGTATCTCGCTAGGGGCGGATATTGAATACTTGGGGGTTCGGAATTGCTTGCGTCCGAAGCCTTCGGTATCAACGACTTGTGGCGCCAATGGTGCATAGTGAATCGCGAAAGCGCGTCGTGGTAGTAGACCCAATCAAGCAGAGAGCTAGTATCGCTTTCGTACGATTGATGCTTGAGCTGGGTCGCTTGAATCATGTCCATGGCTCCCCACGTGTGCCACAACCACTCACCCGAGCTTTCCGACGGGAGGAGAGTCTATATACGAGAGTTAGGCGCAGGTGGTCACTTTATCTTGATTAGCACGCACCTCGAAAGCTCCAAGGAGCATAGAGGCAGCGACGTATTGGTCAGCTTTCGCCGACATCATCGATCCATCATTCATTGACGCAGACAGAAAATGAAGGGCCTGTATCTTCAGCTGTGCGGTCTGCTCATTAAGCTCATTACGGTGGAGCGAGGAGTAGGCCAGTAACGCGTAAAAAAGAGCCAGCCCCGGAAAGGTGTCCTGTGCAATGGCCATGCTCATAAGAGTGTCTCGGATCTGCGAGAGAGTCACGCCGAAGGTGACCAGCGAGAGGTAGGCTGTGTTATAAACTAGAGCAAGTGTTAATCATGAGAGCAACATACAAGATGTTTCAACCGTGCGGAGCGGTGTTCCCAGCTTACAGTAGTGGACCAGATCCATATGGTCTACTTGCAGTTGAGGCTGCTTCCACAGATCTGGGGAAGATGAAGCCAAATGATAGCCGTGCATTCGTTGGGATAGACAAATAAACCGTTCCAAGTCTTGGCAAGTTGTATTGATAAAGAAGAAGAAGTTGCCGCGCCGTTGACTCGGGCAATCTGGGGATAGGACGACGGGCGGTGCATCGTCGCCCACAATCGCACGTCTCTTATCGTTGGCCCTAGGCCATGACAAGCGCAATTCGTATCCCTGGCAATCTAGCTGAGCCCGAGCACACTTGTTGCACGTGGGAAGGCCCCCATCGCATCGGATCTTACGGGCTGAGCAAGGACAGTTAGAGCAAACCTCTGCGGTTCGGGCTTTCTGCAAGGGCCACGACCAACCTGCACAAGTCCAACAGCCTTTTCGGGGCTTCATTCTGACAATAGACGAATCACTATCTTGTCGTCGGGATACAGATGCGGCAAGTGTCAACGGTGGACTGCACAGAGAAGACGCTGACGAATTCCGCGAACCCCACCATTCGGACAAACTTGTCTTTGATGGGGTTTCCCAGAGAGATATTCTGTCAGCGTGGCTGAAATCATCTATTTGTCATCATCCCCTAAACCCTTTCAAGGTGCACGCATTGACGAAAGGCTGTGGCTGCTCCCTCTGTCATCATTGACCCCACACGAAGCAACTTTTGTCGAGGCTCAGCACCTTCACCTTTTCTCCACAGGAAGCAACAATTATCGAGGCGAGAGCTATCGTCATTGGCCCCACAGCAAGCAGCTTTTCTCGAGGGTCAGAGTTGTCATCACGTACCCCACAGGAAGCAACTGTTATCGAGGTTACGAGGTGTGTTTGCCTTCTGTCTAAGCCTTATGAGACTTTTAGCTTATTTTATCCTTGCTTGCCCCCTTGTCTCTTACTCGGAAGCCCGGCATTATCGAAGCAATGGTATACGTAAACTCGAAATGTATTGCGCATCCAAGGGCAACCTGAGAGTTCCAGTAGAAGTCTGCCGTGACCATCACATGTATATAAACCGGCCATAGTCCCTTCAAAATTCTGGTATTAAACTGCACAACACCCAAGTCCCACGCTACAATAACTTCTCAATTTTCCACACACAACTTTATTACTCTCTTCTTCTACACAAGACACATTCGTCATGGCTACCTACCTCATTACTCAAGCAACTGGCCAGCAAAGCCAGTGGGTTATCAGGCATCTCCTTCAAGCGGGTGCCAAAATCCATGCGGTCGTGCGCGACCTCCAGAAAGTCCCCCCAGTCTTGAAAGACCCGGGCGTTACTCTCTTCCAAGGAGAGAGCAAGAACTTTGATGATATCTTTCAAGCAGCACAAGGTTGCAAAGGAGTTTTCCTCAATACTGTCCCTTTCCCAGGACTGGAGACTTTGCAGGCCAAGACTATTGTTGAGGCGTCTCAGAAAGCAGGCGTCGAAACCATCGTCGCAGCTACGACTCTTGGCACATCAAACAAGGCCATGTGGAACGACGATGAAGTCAAGGCAATCCAACTTGATCATTACTTTGCCTCCAAAGCCGACGTCGAGGACATGGTCCGGGCTGGCAAATTCCAGGCTTACACCATTCTTCGGCCATCAGTCATCATTCATGACTTTTTCTTTCCAGGAGCCCGTGACAACTTTCCTCGGCTTCCGACTCATGCAGAGATAGACTCTCTTCTCGACGACGGCGTCAAAATACCTTACACCGATTCACACGATGTTGGAAAGTACGCCGCCGCGGCCTTGCAGGATCCAGCCAGGTTTGGTGGCCAAGAGATTGACCTTGCAAACGAGCAACTCACCATGGAAGAGGTACGCGACCTGCTAGTCAGAGTCAGCGGAAGAGAGGTCCGAGTAGTGAAGCGTACCCCTGAGGAATTGGAGAAGTTAGGTATCGCCGTCTTTGGCCAGAAGTTCCAACTTCTCGCAAACATCAAGGACTTCAGCTCAGCTACCGCTGTGGCGAAGGAGGTCCAGGTCAAGTTCGGCATTCCCTTTACTTCCTTTGAGGAGGCTCTGCAGAGGGAGAAGGCTCGGCTTTTGGAATGCTTGCCGACCAAATAGGTTTCCTGGCAACTCATATGCTTTGGTTATTGCTAATCACGAGTTTTTGTGTAAGCCCAAGGACGGGTTGGTAAAAGGGGCGAATAGGATTCTATAATTAACTGTCACTCTTTTATGCACTCCTGAATTGAACATTAATCACACGTAGACATTCAAGAACCCCTTAGCTGTACTATTGATCATGTAGGGGATCAAAAGGGCCCAGTTTACTGCTTGATGATGGTCCAGAGCCGATCTTTAGATGGCGATAGTAAGCATGTTATGAATATCATAGCTCTGTGGTTATGATATACCTAATGATACATCCAGTGAAGTCCTACCAAGGTTGGTGCTAATGTCGTGACTTCAGCCCTGATACTATAGCTCCTGGTGGCTGCTGGACCTGTTGTAGATAAGGCCGTCAAGCGTCACTGCTTGTAAAAAGAGATCGAAGTGGTTTGAGATCTCAGCGCCGAAAACAATGCTATGCCAAGCTAAACGCTGATTGTCAGAAGCAAACTTGTGTATGCTCTCGAACCTACTTACCGCAAGACCTACCGCCACGTTGACAAGAACAAGAAGAGAGCGGAGCCTCGAGCGCATGGCGATGGTTATGGCCTTAGTCCCCTGGTTTGTAATACGATTGTCAATCAAGAATTACCAGACAGTGCCGTAATCGGTAATGAATCAACAACACAAGGTGGGAAGAGCCTTGAGTCCAGGTTTCATAAGGATGCAGCTCCTCAATACCCATGTCAAGTACGAATTGTTCGCGGTCAAGAGAAGAGGTGTTATTTATTGCCGCGCCTTACCCGAACGAAGTGGGCGGGAATTTATTTTATTGGAGGAAACGTGGATGCCGTGATTGATATAATTTATTGCGCTTTGTTAGGGTGTCGTGCACGGTCCGTCGCCGGGTGTGCTGCAGGATTCTAAACCACTCCCTCTTGATACCATCGTAGCAATTCAACTTGGATGCTACTAAAGTTAATGTCCTTCTCCCTTATCGTTGATTTCCTTCTCCCTTATCGTTGATGTCCTTCTCCCTTATCGTTGATGTCCTTCTCCCCCATCGTTGATTTCCTTCTCCCCCATCGTTGATGTCCTTCTCCATCAGGATGCGAAAATCTTGATCACCATGGCCTGTCACTCCGACCTACCCGCTATACCCGGGTTCTAAGTGCTTCCGTTTTTAGCTGATGGCGATCATAACTGTCTGTTAGCGACACCTAGGCGATGCCAAAACCCCATGCCTTTAATGCTGAACCAGATTCTTCATGCCTTGACTCGTGCAACAGATATGCAACATCATCAGACACATTCTTTGATCCACCTCCAGGCACTAAGCTCAGTGAAGTTGAACAGGGGGCCGAAAAGCTTCGGGTTTAGCGCACCACGGCAGAAGATTCCACCGTTGTTCTGTTGGCCGGGCTGAGGCCAGCTAAAATTAATATCACGGGTGACGAGTCTTCCAGAAGACGGGGTTCTTATTTTAAATTAATCTTGTCCCGCCATCTCGTGGAATTTCTACTAGAAGGATGGAAACAGTTGGTGCTGACCGGCATTGACGCAACCCCCACTGAAAGGCCCCCGCAGACGAATCAAAACACGGCCCTGTTGGGTCTACAATGAGTCAGCTGAACACGCTTGTTGCCCATGGCGCGGGATAGCGCCATGGCTGCAATTTGTTATCTTGGCGGAATTTTGAGTCTGGCGGCTTGAGATGATAGGGCTCACGATGGCGCTGAGACGCGAGCTTAAGTCTTGATCGCCGTTGATAGATCACATGGCCAGCGGAAAGGCTTGTAGGGCGTTTCAAAGTCCATAGCAAACGATGCACCGAGGCAATAGATAACAAGCACCTATCCACTGGCCGTCGAGCGGTGAGCCCTGCTACAGAAGGTCCTTTCTATCTGATACAGGCAGGAGTTTGGCTCACTATCGCACCACTGACTGGGAGGGGGTCGCCATTTAGGGCAGAGGGCATAATCTGTCCGCGGAGCCGCAGTCATGATTCGCAAGTGGATCGCGGAGCCGTCCCGACCTTGTCGACGATCGGAGCCGGATATAACCCATGAGGCCATCTCCTCAATCTGGTCTAGCATGAAACCCCTTTGCGCCCAGCAGACCTCGGAAGTCAAATCTCGGCGCGAGCAAGAGTTGTCGCGGTTCTTGGCTGATGTGGTGAATCAAGCAGCCTCCAAACAGGACAAGAGTAGAAGAAGACGACCATTTTGCACGGTCCATCCAGCGGAGTTATTAAACGAACGGTTCCTCACGTCTGAAGCCTTGATCCTCGTCTCGTGTGCGCCTCGGACCAATGGAACATGGCGGGTTGCAACCTTGATGCCCATTTGCCATGGGTGGCGGGCTAACCCACGTGTTTCGTTCGAGTACTAGACCTCATCTTGGCCTAGTCAGGCTCGTGGTGAGCCATGTGGCTCCCCGCTTTTCGACATGAGCCGTCCTATCTGAGCTCGTTCTTCCAACGGCTACCCGGCCACGCCGGGATCAAGATGATCTCGGCGGCTGAAAGGAGGATCGTCAGCAGGCACACGAGTAATGCTGGACCCCTATTAATTCTTTATTAGTCCATGCTGGCCCTATCGCGCAAAAAGCAAGTACGTCCTTTGGATCTCGAAAGCTGACGTTCGGTTATGCCACTTTACACACTCTAGACACTGCCGTTCCTTTGCCCAACATGTCCCCAAGCACCATCAAGCAGTCATCCTCCCGCTTGCTATGCACGGCAAACGATGACAAACCAAATTCCAAGGTGCGTTCGTTATATGGGGCACATGTTCCCTTTGGCCCGGCCGGTGTCTTATCGCTCCATCCAGCGTTGCTAATACGACAGAATAGGACTTGAAAGATTTGTTTTCCGCTCTCATCGTCAGTCTCCTACCTCTCGAGCCGCATCGCGTCCGCTTCATCAAGGTCGAAAACACATTTCTTGCCGAAGATGCTATCCACAACCTCGGCAACCTCAAGGTCAAGCAGTCAAATCGTATGCCCGATCCCGAAAATCCATCAATGACCATCACCTCCACATCCACCACCAGCTTTTCCATGAACAAGGACATGGCACGGTCTCTGTGTCAACGATTTGTCGACGCACGCTTCATCGAGTTGGCGGATGGGAAGCAAGACCAGATATTCCAACAACGAGGAGGAGTGTGGCGACTCACATCCAAGGGAACAACGATATTCGACTGGTTCTGTCAGAAGAATGGAATCGATCACGACCAGCTGTACGAGCTACGCTGCCTGATTACAGGGCCTCTTCTGTACCTAGAGAGGGACGTGAATACAGACAAGCCTCAAGTCGACCGTGCCACCGCCGAAGTCGTTTTCTGCCGACTCATGGGCGTGGATGGACGAGGGAAGAAGGGCCCTCTGGTGGTGGCAAGGCCCGAGACTGTATCAGGCATCAAACTGACCCCCGAGCGGAAAGTAAACGGTCGCGTATACCACGACACGTGCACTGGTCAAGCTATTTCCGACTGGCTACGAGATAACACGACATGTGCGGACATGACAGAAGCGGTGAATGTTGCGTCCCTGCTTGTTCACTACAACCTCATCGAGTCCGTC
>JABFFE010000647.1:0-10130 GCA_013623625.1 Fusarium setosum | reverse complement strand
CTGCGGCAGGATAGGGTGTGAGATACGGCGTCTGATATGCTGCCCTTACCATCTGGTGGCCATGGTTCGGTCGCTTCTCGCCGGGTGCTGCTGCTGAAGTGGTGGCCGTTGTCTCGTACATGAGAGCATCTAGGTAAGGGTTTTGCTGAGTTTTGAGAAATGAAGGGAAATCTGAAATGTACGGGAACTGGTACCGTCGCCGAGTTTCTGGCACAACGGATAGCTGGAGCAGTAGGTTTCCGTCGGTGACGTGACGGATGATATCTGAGATGTCAGCACCCCGTCTCGCCCTGGCGAGAATCTCTAGGGCTTCCTTCTCGCTCATGGACTTGAGGAGCTCAAACAGCTCGGCATAGGGGTTTGCGTCATCCTGACGTTTCCGCTTGCTGCCATGTTGCTGCGCTGTAGGCTTACTTGAGGCTGGAGTTGGTTGTTCATTGCTGCTTGAGCTCTCTGAGTTTCCCGCGGCTGGAGACGGTGGTAGCGGGAGAAAGGATTTCCCGGCGCTTAGATACCGAGCCAAAGACGCCGTGTCTGCCCCGAGCCGGATCTGCCGCAGGAGGGCCGTGGCGTCGGCCTCATTGCGAGTCTTGAGGGCGTGGAGCAGCTGCTGCGAGGCTCCATGCGACTCGCGGAGCTCCCGGAGCTGCTGCTCTGCCTCAGCGCGTGTCCGCTTCAAGGCTGACTGCACTGTTTCGGCTGGGTCGGTAGTGTACTCGCATTCCAGGTTGCGAGCTGTGCAGGCAGAGCATTTTGGTCGCGCTGCGTTGCACTGATACTCCGGCGTGCCCGATGGCGGAGTGGTTACCGCCTAGGTATGGCCTGTAAAGGTGTTGGGTTCGAAACCCAATAGGGCACAATAACCCACTGCAGAGCAGTGCCCCGTAGCGACCAACAAGGAAGCATTGCGGAAGAGCTAGGCCGCAAGCGGCTTAGCTTGGCTCCTAACACGAGCCCAATTGGCCAGAGTGTGCCCTGCGGTTTTGAAGTCCGGCCAATCGGAGGGAGGTTTTTCATCGCTGCGCGGTTTTCCTTCACCCCGACCCGGATCATAGTTTTTTCCGCTATAGCCAAGTAAGCCGTGCACGGCAAGGGGCGAGATGTGATTGGATAAAAGAAGAAGTGTTCGGCATCTTACGGGAATGTACTTAGGGCTTAGATAAGCAGGCTCATCTTAGCACCCAATACACTTCATAAAGATACTCCGGCGTTATGTCAGCCTTTGCTTCGCTTGGGGGGGCATGGGAGGAGGAGGAGGAGGAGGAGAGGACCTTGGCTTTGCGCCGCCGGCAGCCTTGACAGGCAGCGGAAACCTGCTTCCTCTTGGGCGGGAGAGGTGCCGACGATAATGGCAGGGAGGGCTGTCTCTCGAAGCGACTCTGGTCATCCTGCGGGCGTGGTAGGAGTGGGCGCATAGAAGGGTTGGAGCTCATTCTGGACTGGATGGAACCAGGTCGAGGGACCGTCGCCAAGGCTTGTAAACAAAGCTTGGGGAGGTCATGTTGGGATCATCGTGGGGGAAGAAGACGCGGAGTCTCACTCCACCCCTCGTGATTGGCTGGCCGCTTCTCCGTTGTGGCTTGTCTCACTTTCAGCTAAGCGTGCTGCGTGATGTCATTGACCACCGAGCCCTTGGGTAAGTGAAAGCCAAGAAGAAGAGACAAGTTTCGGCTCGCCCCAGGAAGAATGTGTTCCATTGGGCGGCATCACCAACTGCCTCATCCATGAACGGACATTATGGTCACGTAAGCACAACAAGCTATTAGACATTCATATTACAGCTACGCTAGAGAACGGCAAGCAGATACACGGCCAAGGCGTCGAGGTTGACATATACAGGAGCCAAGACCCAAGTAACCTCCCTATGCTCTCTCCCTATGTAATACAACTATGCAATCCAATTCCAGATCTTCTCCCATATGTTCTTGGGCTTGTCATCCTCCCAGATCTCATCCAGAGCATCGATTTCAGCCTTACCCGTGAAAAGATCCCTCTCATGAGGCGCCAGCCAGCGAGTGCGGCGCACAAGTTTCCATCCGATGAGAAGCACCAAGAAAATTGGTATCCCAATGTAAGCCGTGATAAAGTTGTACACATCCCAGTTTCCAGGGAAGAAGACCGCAAAGCCGTTGAAGAAGATGATGATCAGGAAGAACACCAAGGCGATGATTGCTCCGTACGGCTGGAAGGGAGCTCGGTGCACTAGAGTCCTGCGGTCGATGTTGTTTGCCTTCAGACCACCGTAGAAGTGCAGATATGCGACACAGATGGACGACCATGTGATGAGGGTTGCCATCGTAGTAAGGCTCTGGAACCAAAGGAAGATCTGGTTGGGGCCACTTGACACGGAAAGGTATGTGAGTAAGCTGAAGATGGCGGTGATGCCGACGCAGTAGATGGGGTTTCCGGAGCTGGTGGTCTTGAGCAGAAACTTGGGGGCGTGTCCGTTGGATGCGAGTGCCAAGAGGTAGCGAGATCCCGTGTAAAGGAATGCGTTACCTGAAGACAGTGCCGAGGAGAGGATGACTGCATTGATGATGGAGGGCAGAACAGGGATGCTGGCGCGCTTGATGGCGATGACCCAGGGCGATGCGGCTGCGGTATGGACTCCCGCGGCCTGCTGAGAGAGAAGCTCGGGATCATTGTAGGGAACGAGAACTCCGATGGCCAGGGACCCCAGGGAGTAGAAGAAGAGGATTCGCCAGAAGATGCGTCGGGCGGCCTTGGGGAGATTCCGCTTGGGATTCTGCGACTCTCCAGAAGCAACGGCGACAATCTCCACACCGGCGTATGAGAATGCAGCATTCACAAGAACCGAGAACAAGCCCAAGAACCGGCCAGTGTCCCCAGTAGTCATGTACTCCTTCATCGCCCCGGGGTTGTTCCAGTACCGGAACCCCAGACGGTCCCCCTTTGGACCCCCACCGAGATCCAGGATGAAGGCCAGGATTAAAAGGCCGACCATGGTGATGATCTTGACCGAGGCAAAGATGAACTCGGCTTCTCCGTAGACCCCCACTGCGAAGATGTTGAGGGCGACGATGAGGACGATGAAGATGGAGATCCAGACGGCGACGCTGACCGAGTCGTCCCAGTAACCGACGAGGATGGCGGCGGCGGAGATTTCGACGGGGACGGCTATGGCACAGAAGTACCAGTTCTTGAGAAGAGTTAGCACAATTCAAACATTGCTGATGCCATCTTTGTTTTCTTGAGGTTCTGTGGCACGAGTCAGGGGAGGTAATCTTACGTTCCAGCCAACGGCAAAGCCCAGCGCCGGATCGACAAAGCGTGCGCAAAACTGCGGAATGGCACCAGGCAGAGAGATCCAAACTGCCATCTCGGCAAGGACCTGCATGAGCATCCATATGGCAACGCCGGTGATGGAGTACCCCAGGAAGATGGACAGCGGTCCCGCACGGGTGAGGGCGCTGCCGATGCCGAGGAAGAGGCCAGTGCCGATGGTGCCGCCGAGGGCGATGAACTGAATGTGACGGGACTTGAGTCTTGCAGAGAGTTCAAAGTGTGAGACGAGTCAACGGCGGAAGATGGGAGTTTGTTGCTCACTGTCTGGCAACGCCTATTGGCGTTGCTTCGCTGGTGGACGCCTCAATGTCCTTTAGGTTGGCCATGTCGGGAGGGCCATCATTCTTTTCGGAGGTTCGAGGCGCATCCATCTTGGACAGATTGGAGGAACTAGGATGAAGGGGACCACTGAAGAAATGTTTGAACCAGACACGGTAGCATCCCGACATTATATACCCAGTTCGCTGTCAAACTACCCCAGCTTCGGATTACTCCGCAGTGACGACCCCCCCCGCAAACGCCATCCCCCGCGGGGGAGCATTGGGGCGGTATCTAGATCGTGTAGTATACAGACTAGACTATGGCGCCCTCCACGAACAGCGTTATCAGTTCATCTTGCGACGTCTCCGCGGGCGGGGGCGCAGTTGGTTAGCCGAGATAGAAGAAGCAAGGGAGAATCAATCAATCAATCCCAGCAACATATGAGACGGGCATGTAGTGAGAAGGCGCGCACAAATAGGAGAAGGCGTCGAGGGATGGTATCATGATAAGGGGGTGGGGACTGAAGAGATTGGAAAGATGGCATGCGGGGGAACAAGGTGAGAGAGATAGCCTCTGGGCTTTGGTACTAGGAAGGCGTCTGGGCATGCACGGATGAGCGGAGGAGTGGGATAGGGTTGCCGAGGATGACTCAGGGGGGGCTCCCAACTGCTCGGCGCCGGTTATGGGCTTGCGCCCTCCCCGCAAGGTTCACTAGTGAGGTTGAGAGGTTCCTCCAACTTTTATTGGCTCCTGATAAACTCTACGTTATTGGTTTATCTTTTTAGTTGATAGACTGCCAAGGCCGATATCTCGCCAATATGCTGGAGCTGGGAAAATACTAGAGCGGCATCAGCATCGAGTCAATGGCCTCTGGATCGCTTGCTATGAACCAAGAAAATCCTGCCATTGGGGGCAGTGGCGGGAGGCTTGCGGCTCACAGACTTCTGCGCATAGCCCTCAAGATTCTTGGTGCTGCTTTCTGTTCAACTCTGTTCTGGCAGAATGCAGCGGCTTCCCTGCATCTGTCCTCCGCCAACACCAGCAATCGATGCATGTTTTCTCACGGGCTGCAGGCAAACGATCTTGCTGCCACGCTGGCCCATCTTCTACCCCGTTTACTGGCTCAGCGTCAAGGGGGCGGTGTGTCAACGCCAGGAGGGACGCTGTGTATCCGTCATGATCCTGGAAGGGCCAGCGTTTGACCAAGCGCGAGGAATCGCTGGACCCACCAGGATGGCCGTCAAATCAAAGGATTCATGTGGCTGGTATAATTCGATAGAGATCAGGTTGCCACATGCAGAGTCCTCATCCTTCTTCTCGCAATAGTCCTGGACGGCTGAGGACGCCATGCTGGCAGCACCGACCGGGGCGTGGAGCATGCCTGGATGATGGATGCCCTGCATTTCAGGCTACGGATTCCTGGGTACCTAGGTACCTACCTAGGTAGGTAGGTAGTATGTAACACGAAACTACGTACCCAGGTGGCGGCATTTGCTTTCTCTTCATTCGCCTGCCAAGGATAACCACGTTGAGGTAGACGGCGTTTGCAAGTACGTATCATACCTATGCAGAGGAGAAAACATCTGCCCTGTCCAACCTCCTCTCTGGAGCTGGCCGGGTGTCTGCAGTAGCAGGAAGGCTAGTTGACGTTTTGATGCAATATTCCAAAGCCATTCCGGGGCTGTTTCTGAGGTATCGCCAACCGTGGCCATCTGGATTGCTCAGCTGCTCCGTCAAAGGCAGCCTGCCTCCGCGACAGCAAAGAACACAGTGGCCAACCGTGGCAAGATTGATTTGTGACAGCTTCAGTCTCAGTGACGGTAAACCACCGCCGTAGCCCGCCCGCCCAGCCAGCCAGCCAGCCAGCCAGCCGTTTGGGGCCCTCAAACGGTGTCTTGTGTAGCGTGAAAACAGTTGTACTCAAGGCGATTGCCGAAATACACCTTTCCACCATGGCTTTCCAGATCTCTCCTTCTCCCGCGTGCCCAACTCTTGGACTTCTTCCTCAACCACTTTGCCCAAATTACCCAGGCTCAGACGATCCTTTGGTTCAACGATTGAGTTGACAGTCTTTTCTCCTACGGCGTTTGCAGAAACCACAGAACTGTACCAGGGTTGAAGAGCCATGGATACACCCGGACCAGCCCTCCCTGGCCAAGGAGGAGCCGCCGGTTCACAAACTCAACGATCGCTAGCAGAGCGATCGCTGGCTGTTTTAGGTGATGGGCTCCGCAAGAACATTTGCAAGCTTGCCACGCCAGCAGCTCGAAGTAGCGATATTCCGGAAGGGGATATCTTGAAGTATATTCCAGTTGACTTGGAGTTCGCGTGCCTATTCTGGGTTCCATATCTCTCCCAGACCTCCCTCCCTTTGGACGAAATTGCCATTCAGTCATTCCTGCAGAAACATTTTCTGCATTGGCTTGAAGTCTTGTCTATTCTTGGCAAACTCCCGGAGGCAGGAAGGGCAGTGTGCCAACTATTGGACCTGGTGCGTGTAAGTACTTGAACCGTGTCCCAAGCCTTCATAATCCAGCTAATATATTGCAGCCCGAGAGAACGAGCGCCGCCCCACAGGATTCACCACTCAGTGAATTTCTACGAGATGCGAAGAGATTTCTTTCCGAATTCGGCACAACCATCGCCACGTTTCCGATGCAAGTATATGGCATATGCTTGGTCAGGAGCCCGCGAGAGAGTACGATCAGACAACTGTTCCTGAACTCCCCATGCAGCCGTTTGGCATGCATTCAAAGCGTGGAGGGTGGTCCGATCCATTGGGACCGACTTCGACATCTCGTTCGTACCGCCAGTCGTATAACCGCAGTTGCCGTCTCCCCAGATGGACATGTGGTGGCAGCGGCCTCCTTCTTTCGGCAGTGCCTGGAGTTTCTGGACGTCGGAACGGGCATCCTGTATCGACAGCTCCACAACAAAGCCAAGATTATCGCCATGTCGTTCCTACAAGATGACCAACATCTTGTCACGCTGTCGGACAATGGAGAGACCCGCCTTTGGGACACGACGGCAGCCTCATCTCGGAGGCTCTGCAACATCACCACGGGCGGGGGTTTGATCTGTGCCACTATTCATGCAGAATCTTCCCTGGTGGCGGGCGTGGCTCAGGACAGCGACGGTGGCCGCTCACTGAGCCTGTGGGATGTCCGGACTGGCGAACATCACTGGACGATCACAAACCCGATCGTCCAAGACGCAAAGAAAATCGCGCTCAACGCCAAGAGCCCCACAGCCTGGACGATCGGGGCGCTTAGTCGCACTGGCGCAGTCCATCTCTTGGTTGGACGTGGAGGGGACAGGCCCGAAGTAACCAGTTTTCCGAAAAGCCGAGACTCTCCCCAGGGTGAAGATCCTCCGCCCGGTGGGATTGCCATCGCGCCGAACGATGATATAATTGCATGTGGAGAGGATCTTATTCGGCTCTTCGATCGGAGCAGGGCACGTGACGCTCCGCAAGCGATGAACGCACATACGTGTGTATCCTCGGTTGCTTTTTTCCCGGCAGGCGATATGTTGGCAGTTGGAGGATCCTCTCTGACTGTCGTGGAGATGCCTTGGCCGTTCAACCGCAGGACGCCACGAAGGCAAGACGCCTTTGAAAACTCCTCTCCTCCTGGATGTATGGCCCTTTGCCCGGATCAAAGAATTCTCGCGACATCGTCTCGCACGCATCCTTTGTTGTTGTGGGACCTGGAAAGAGGGACCCCACCACATGACTTGTCTCGAGGCATGAATGAAGATGACATCAATGAAGATGACATCAGTGAAGATGACATCAAAGAAGATGACATCAAGAAGCTCGTCTTTTCACCGGATGGACGATTGCTCGCGGCGGCACTGCAAAATGCCAGTATCAAGGTTTGGGAACTGGGAGGGGGGGCGGCTACGGTACACCCGCACACCTTCAATTTAAGCGAGTGCGAATTCCCTATCTCATCCATGGCATTCTCACCCGATGGAAGGAAGCTGGCGTCATCTGATAACTTCCGCGTGCGTCTCTGGGACGTAGCAACCGGTGCGTCGCAATGGAACCATGTGCTCGAAACGAGCTCGGGCGCTTGTCTGGGATTCTCGCGAGACGGGCAGACTCTCGCGGTAAGCAAGTTTGGAGCATTTGTGCTCATCCAAGTGAGCACAGGAAAGACCCAGGCCAAGGTCAACTACAGCCAGCAGCTCCTCAATGACGACGGGAAGCATCTGCGTGTGCGAAGCATGGCCTTCTCGACAGACAACAAGTTCATTGAGGCCAAGGCGGTGGACGCCTCTGGTCTGAAGGCTCGATGCCTGCTCTGGAATGTGCGTGCTGGCGAGGTTAAGAGAGCCGAACCGGGTCAGTTACCTGCCCCTGGCTACGACGCCGTCTTCCAAGGCGAGGACTGGATCAACTACGAATACCGTCCGGTCTTCAAGATCGAACGACTCGACACCCACACCACGGCCGCGGGCAACCGCCTGGTGATGGCGCAAAACGACGGCGAGTTTACAATAGTGGACTTTGCCTCTACGGGAGCGGGAGGAGATGGCATTTAGGGTCCTGGGAGGAGCAGCGAGTGTTAGTTATTTTTTTTTATCAGATCTAGATGAAATACTATGTTGATTGGAATGCTCCTTTGTCTTGTTGCATCTTGGAGCTGAGTCACGTAAGACGGCCCTCAACGCTGGCCTTCGTCCTAGAGTGTGAGGGCCCCGTATTCTCAACAGTGACACTCGCTCGAAGCTTAAGACTTCACAAAAAGGCTCATTAGGACCGCTGCCCCGCCGGCAAAGTCTCAAGTTGAATCGTCAGCCTCGCGTTTCATGGAGGCGATGAAGGCCTCTTTGGCATCCTCAAACCGAACGCAGGGAAAGAACCAGTCTGGCCTGTGCAACTCATGCCACGCTTGTTCTTTGACCCTCCGGTGGATGAGCTTTTCCCGGATGAGCTTTTCCCGGATGAGCCTTTTCCAGAAGGTCAGGAAACCACCCTCCGGCAGCGAAGGATTACCAACGGCCATTAAGTACATGCAGCTGATGCGAGGATCCCAGGAGCCTTTGATCACAAACCTGTGTGGTCCCTCACCCTTGAGACGCTCGGATTCAAGGTCCAGGCCAAGGTCGAACTCGACCAGGTCCTTCACAGACTCGCAGAGCATGCGCCAGCCGAGGCTCTCCAGCTCCCTATCGTCGGCTTGCCTTCCACTCAGCTTCTTCTGGATCCGCTGAATGGCATGAGCGAGCTTGTACAGAGCCAGGTTCTCCGTCTCGTCCAGGGCATTGGGGGTGTTTTCCAGCAGGGTGACCTTTTGCATAAACATTTCGCCAAGCTCTGCGTTGTAGGGCGTCACGTGAAAGAGCCGTCGATGGATCTTTGTGATGAGCCACCCCACGTTGGTGACAGCGTGTTCATGGGGAGAGGCGGGGAGAGACTTGAGGACGTGCTTGAGCAGAGACGGGGGGCAGTCAGGCTGCATAGCCACCTCAACTGCGTTATCGGGGATTTTTTTTTGGCGTAGTCTCCACAAGGTGCGTAAATTCAGCGAGCGGTCTTGACGGAGGCTGATGACGGCGCCGTGATCGCACAAAAGGTCGATCCGGGCACAAAGTCTCTCTATCTCGCAAGGTATGATGGCCCACCTGATCTTTTCCATCAAGTGGTCCACGACTGGAAACATGACGGCAGGAGGGTTCTTGATGTCACAGTAAAAATATGAGGCCGAGGGGGTGTCAACACGGGCGCCCTTTTCGAGCAGCCACTTTAAAGGTTTCAAGAGGTTAATCGCATCCTCGTCATCGTCATATCTCTCCACCCTCGGCTCCATGAGCTTGGCCAGGCATGTCTGGGTGCTGGCGCCAAAGCAGAACTCGTTATGAAATTGTGCGTGGATGATCTCGGGGTCGCGGCCAACGCATTCTTTGATCTTATCAAAATCACCCTCATGAAGAGCCTCGCCAAACTCTTCAGGGTCGACGGCGTTTTGCTTGTCCATGGTTGCTGGTTCGGACTAAGTTAGTGAGCTGGTCAGCTGTCAATGTCGACTCTTCACAAATGTTTCAGTATCAGGTTTATTTTGATACTAGAGATGTGGAAAGACACGGTGTTCTTTATCGTGGCGAAGGCAACCTGCCCCTTCACGGAGCAGCACAGCAGTTCTGATGGTCGACTCTTTGCTTGCGCTGAGTAGAGACTCTTTGCTTGCGTCGAGTAGAGACTCTTGCTTGCGTCAAGTAGACTGAGACATGAGCAGGACATGTCCAGAGACCTTATATAGCTCCAAACCCAGGAGAGCCGAATGCTGGTTCGCAAGACTGTTGGATTAGTGCATCAATAACTCAACCTGCCGTCTTCTCCCCCTTGCATGTCTGATTCTTTCCACACGAACCTGCCTGTTCACCAACCTGAACTGGATAAACCACGTTCGAAAATCTTCATAGGAAAAGCCTCTAAATGGGGGGTTTGGAGACAAAGCCGCCAATACCGATCAGCTACGGCATAAAGGAGGCTTGACGCCACTATCTGATGTGCGCGGCTGGTGGCGGCTTGCCTTCACCATAACAAAGAACACGTC
>JABFFE010000645.1:0-11633 GCA_013623625.1 Fusarium setosum | reverse complement strand
TGCCAAGTGGTTGTTTCAGCCCGACCTCTACGTCTTCGGCTGGGACAAGGTCGTTCTGGGGTGATCCACGACACATGGCGACATGCAAAAGCAACACGAGAATCAATAAAATGGGATGATGGATGGAGGAGCAAGAAGAACGGAGGCAACAACAGTCCAGAGTCGTGGATAAATAGTGAGGGGTATATATATCCCTGGCCGCTATCCGGTGGCCCAACAATGGCTGGGGATTGATCGCATGATGGTGGATCTCGTACCCCGTACGGAATCCCCTTTATGGCGGATGGCCCGGCCCGGCCCGGCTCAGTAACTTTCAGATTCTATCCAGTACCCCAGTTTTGGTTTGTTGTTTTAGAGGATAGCTTGTTGACCTGGCTCTGGGACTTGACGTGCATGATAGATAGATATCCAGGTGACCGCTAACACAGATCAACTATGCACACACATCAATAGCTTCCCGGGAGAGAAGGACTGGATCACCCACATGTCTCGGGTGTGGTATATTTCCTGGGAGAAGCCAAGCCTCTGGACAGGCCCCAGGTCGTTGGAATGCTCCACGACGGCAGCGTGTTTATTCAGACGAGGTATCCGCGGATATATAAACTCAGACAGTGGCTCTCTGGCTTACGAGTAATTTCAGCTTCAAATCTATGCGGGAACCCAATGTCTATTTTGGGGACTCGAGCTGCGGGTTTCAGAATACCGTCCTGCATCTTGATCAAAACCAATCATGACTCTGCCACCCTTAGATGGATTGGAGGAAACACATCAGCTAAAGATCACGGTTTCTTTACGCAGTTGCACTGCAAAGCCTCGTGGTAGAAAACTGCCTGTTCCCAAGTCACACTGCCCCCTGTCCCGCACGCTGAAAAGGCCTGCTGAGTAACGTAATTACTCCGCACTCTGTCACCTCGGATGGTTTTCGTGCTTCTGCCTCTTCCATCCCACGGCATCCATAGGCAGCTGCGAAATCAGGGACGATTGTGTGTGTACTGCCACAGAGCACTCTCTAGATTTGGTGCCATAGAACCCAACCAACTGGTATTTGCGCCCGACGACAACGCTGGGGCCCCCCGCTTTCTGCTCAAGTTGGAGGAAAGTGTACCTCAGCTGGCGAGCGACAAGGCGACCGACCTTCTTGGCTGATGATGCGAGCCCGTGCTCTCCGCCCTCTCTTTCATACTCTCACTCTTCAAGCAACCCCCAGCAATACATTTTCGTTTTTGAGAATGGCTCAGGCACGGAACCAGATCATCTACGCGCCCTCGGACGAAGCCCCGCGCGGGGTCAAGTCCGTCTTCCTCGCGGGCACCACCAGCAAGGTCGACTCGGGCGACTGGCGCGAGACCCTGTCCGCCTCTCTCTCCGAGGTGCCTGTCACGATATACAACCCGCACCGCGCCGACTGGGACGGCTCGTGGCGCGAGGACATCGATTTTGCTCCTTACCGCGAGCAGGTGGAGTGGGAGCTCGACAAGCAGGACAAGGCCGACCTTGTCGTCGTCTACTTCCACCCAGCTACCCAGGCGCCCGTCAGTCTGCTCGAGTTTGGCATCTGGGCTCGGATCCCGGGGAAGGTCATCGTTGTCTGTCCTGAGGGATACTGGAAGAGGGGGAATGTGCAGATTGCGTGCAAGAAATTCGGGGTTGAAATGGTTGACAATGTTGATGGGCTGACGCAGGCAATCATCAAGAGGCTGCCTGGTGGTCTGTGACTTCCCGGCCCCAGCCTCTAAGGAGCGAGATGGGGCTCTTGAGTGACTCGTTGTAGCTGCTATTCTTTGTTGCATCAAGGATGCCTTGAGCCATGAGGTGATAATACGCATTATTGTCTATCTGAAGTGCGCGGNNTCCACATCTCTAGCGTCACAAACCCGATGCTAACACACTGGCCAAATTCTATCTAATGAGTCAAAACTCAGTTTTGATGCATCACGAAAGGTTATTTGCCTCTCAGAGGCTGTAAAGACTGCCTGCAGTCCCCCCCCGTGGGACTTCCTCTTCCACCTTCATCGCATTATTGTCAACATGACTGCTGGCTGGGTCGTTGGGTGTGTGTATATAGTGGTATGTAACAAAAAGATGTTAGGTCCGAATTGCCCGGAAAGCTCCAACTTGTAGCCTTCTTGCGCAAGAAGCAGAAGCAGCCGTCTTACTGGTTTCGACTGTGATTGATCGGGATGAAGAGTGGACAGTCGCACATTTCGGACGAGACGCTGTACATGTCAAAGACTAGACCCGGGTCTGGACCGCTGCCGTGATGGATTGCTGGCTTTTCGGGAGTGCAGACGTTGGAACTCTGGCTTGTATATCATTGATTGCCAACCCAGGACTGAGAAGACGAGGAGCCGCATTGCATTGAAGGCTTGATCATGACCGCCGCCATCGAAGACCTTTGCGTCCTGGAGGTGCTCAACCACGTTGTCGATGCTGCAGCTGCGGTTTCCGCGGATGGATGATTCGACGTAGCCACAGAAATTGTTGGAAATTGTCGTGTCCCGAACAGATTGTCCTTGGATCGCGAGGCTTGCGAGTGTTGATGGCAAGTTGAGTAGACGGCTTGACAGCCAAGAGACATACCAATCCAGGTCAATAGTCTCTTCGTAGTGCTGTGCCGCAAAGGGGTCGCTAGCGACATGTGTTTTGCCGCTTAATTTTCGAGGCCGGATGATGGAAGATGGCCTTCACCTCCACGCCGTTCCGTTACCTTAGTCGGCGACTTTTTCTGGTTGCTGGTCAATATGCAGATGAACGAGGCAGCGGCCTGAACACACCTTGGACCCTTCCTTTCCTCTCCGAGAGTCCAGAGAAGAGGCGTCTTGTGTGTCTCTGGGAGCCGACGGAATCGCTCTCGAGATCTTTCGGCTTGGCTGCTTCGTCTATTACCCTGATTGGGCAGACTGGAAGTCGTAGGTTTCGAGGGAGAAATTAGTCGCAGGCTGGGACCCATGAAGAACAATAAGCGCCTTGTACTCCCGGAGCCTGGGGGAGGCAAAATGAGTTCCGTCGCGACGCCCTGCGCAAAAGGCAGAGCAGACAAAAATTACACGGGCTTTGGGGCTGGGTGCGGGCCCAGCGAGTCGTCGTTGAGACAAGGGGTGGAGGAAGTCATGAATGCTTCAGGATGGGTTCCAGCGAGCTTCAACAGAATTTTGGCGAGTAGCGAGATTGGTTCTGGGGAGTTGAGAGATGAGTCCTACGGAGCCTCGAAAGATGCAGCTTTAAGTAAGGACTGCGCATAACAGTGATGCAGTCGCTGAGTTACCGTAGTGCGTCAGTCACTGCAAGTGCCAAACGCTGTGAAAAATGCCACGGAGCCCCTTCCTTCTTTTTACCGCGCATCACGCCCGCACCTTCCTACCAAGCACAATATGACCATGTCCGACAGCCAAAACTTGCAAGTGGGGGACTGGAGGCTCAAGGGGCACTTGCTTCAAACAACCGGTTGCTCGTCCAGGTCGAGGTTGGTCATTCCATCTGGGTCAACATCATCGTCGAACAAACGGCATGCACTCCCGAAGTCGAAGGGAGCTGGAGGACTCTTCTGTTCGACTGGTTCCTCGGCAGAAACCAACAGCCTGCATCAGACGCCAAGGCAAGTGAGACGCTCCTGCTCGAAATCCTCAGGTCGTGCCATGAGCGCTACCAAGATGTGCTCCCGCAGTTCGGGCACACCCTTTTCTTGACCGGAGTCGATGCCGATGGTCAGCCTACCGTGATCGAGAAGGAAGATCCAGCCATCAGTGACGCGCTACCTACAGCAGACGCCCTCTTCGGCAACCAAGCAGTCTCACTACCAATCATGTCGAAATCTGAGCTACGTGTCCATGCCATCGACGGGACCTTCTTCCTTCCACAGACAAGGCCAGTCTCATACCACGGCGAAACCTTCGTTGCCAAGGGCCCGGCATCTGCCGCCAGGGCCCTCGATGATCTCTGGGAGGCCGTGAACCTCTTGTCGCTACATTCGAATCGCCCGCATCCGAACCTCCTCCCACCCCCGACTGCCCTCGTTCGGCTGTCCGACGACGACGAAAGGATATGCGGTTTCCTCGTACCATTCTACAAGAATGGGAACCTCGATTCTTACGCGCGAAAACTCCGGTGCACTGGCGAACTCACTCCAGACATCCTCTGAGCTTGGGTTCGGCAGCTCTTTTCGACCACCAAGTATCTTATCGACGCTGGGACATGGCATGGCGACATTAAACCTGACAATATCGTCGTCGATGAGTCGGGAAAACTTGTCCTGATCGACCTAGCCAGAAAATATACCACTACTTGCATCGCGAGCCCAGAGGTGATGAAAGGTAAGACACCAGCTACAATGCCGTTTGCTTACCCAGTCGTGGACCTAAAGCTAATGGCAATGTTGGCGTTTAGCAGCGAAAGAACGAGGCAGCCTTGAAGTACCAGCCGACTGGCCATTGGCGGCCATTGAGAAGTCTGAAGTCTACTCGATTGGGAGGACGATTTTTTTCATCTCAGAGGGCATTGCAATGATGGACATTTACAGCAACCCAAAGAACCCTCATGCGTCCGAGACGTCCTTCAGCTTGCACTCAAGCTCGACGCCTGCTGATCTCAGGGACCTCATCCTGGCTTGTGTCAACGACGACCCAGGTCAACGGCCTACCCTAGACAGGTGGGCCACCTTCAAGTCGTCGGGACCCTCCCCACCGAAAAAAAAAAACTTCCGGAGGAACGACCACAATGATTGAGCGGCCGAGAAGTTCTCCGCATCACCCTCAGAGGCACATCCAATGACGCTGTGTCGATTCTGCAAGGACAGACCTTCCGGGCAACTTTCGCGTGGAGGGCTACTGGTAGGGTTGAGGTGACGGACGTCAGTGAGTTGAAGGCCATTGCGACAACACATCATCTTTGGAACCCTTTGCTCGCTAACACATTTTATTCATTCAACTTCTTTCGCTCACGACTTCTCTGCTATGGGATCTTTCACTATGCGTCGGTGGTTTCAGCAAACACGGACCGTCGGGAAAATTTTCGCCTGTAATCTACCACGCAGGCTCCTGTCGCGCAACGTTCAACAACGAGGCTAACTCAACGACTGCTATGGGCCAGACAATTCTCGACGAGCCTGGCTCAAGAAGAGCGCAGGCCCGATCAAGTTCAACCCATCTCCGAAGATCAACACCCTGGCCCAGAATCGCCTGGCAGAGTAATCAAGCAACAAAATCTGCTCGAGCGAGAGGTCCCTCCACCAAATGCACCGGTAAATCGATCGAATTTTGGCCGGGCCGTTGGTCTGGCCGCTGGAGGACTCGTCCTGAAATCTTTCGCTGGTGGTGGGGTGGAACGTCGCGTTTGCAAGGAATAAAGTCGAACCAACGGCATACAGCGATCCAGGAATTTCAAGCCTGAAGATGAGCCATCAAGTCGCGTCGCGGTGAGCCAGATGTTGGCCCATGGCCAACCAACTGTTACAGTAGGCGCCCAAAACAACGCGCGCCCTACATCCATTGGCTATTTTCAAGGCATGCATACACAGCCCCCAGCCAAAGTGGAATTTCTCCAACAGGCTGGGCCGACAGAGCCAGCCCAGTCGACTACATAAGGTAGGCAGAGCCGGCCGGGGTTTCGCGACAATTTGCACGAGTTGCTACAGCTTGAGCTGGTGCCCAAATCCATATGGCTTCCTCACACGACCAGGAAGTGGGAACCTCTGCCAACGGGCATGACACCGCAGGTCCCTATACCCTGGCAGCCAAGGAAAAGGACAAGTACGGCATTACAGTCTTATTTGAAGGGCACGGTCGAAATCACAAAGCCGATATCGTGTTTGTTCACGGCCTTCGAGGCAAGTCGTACTCTACATGGCTTCACAAAGACAAGGACAAAGGAACAACAACACACTGGCCATCCCAACTCTTGCCAGAGGTCCCAGAGATCGCTCGAGGCTGTCGAATCGCAACCTACGGCTGGGATGCCGCTGCCGTCAGTCGTAGCGGTCAAGTCTCTCAAAAGAGCCTTGATGAGCATGCACTCACGTTGCATGGCCACCTTGCTGAATGGAGAGAGAATACGAACACGGTAAGGAAGCAGGCCAGAGCCCATTGGCGCTTTAATACTAATAGTCCCACCTTCAGGAGACAAAGGATATCATATTCGTCGTGCATAGCATGGGAGGATTACTCGTCGAGAGCATGCTGATGAGAGTCGAGAGGCAAGATTCTCCTGTTGAGAAATCTACTCGCAGCATCATCTTTCTCAGCACGCCTCATAAAGGATCCAAGTTTGCAGGATCAGCACAGAGAGCGACGCAGTTGTTTGAACTGTTTGGGGTATCGGGGGCAAACAGTGAGCTCCTGCGCACTCTCAGAGTCGACTCGGAAGTGCTGGAGCCCCTTGGCAAATGGTTCTTAAAGTGGCTCACGAAGAGGAACCAAGATTCTGCAACACGGGTTTATATCGCCTCCTTCTACGAAACTATTCCGACCTCATTAAAGGGCTTTCCTGCCTTGCTTAAACGGTGGTATGACTCTCGGAACACATTGGTAAGTTTGCTCAATTCACACCGTGCCCGTGCAAGCAGCGCTGCCCATGTCGGATCCTAACCACTGATAATAGATTGTGGATCAAGACTCGGCGACTCTGCCAGGCTATGATGCTCAGGCTCTTGACCGCGACCACAAGGTCAGTCTTAACCTTCACTAGCTGTACGGTTTTCCTAAACACGTTGTAGGACATGGCCAAGTTTCCTCGAGACCGTGGCGCCAAGGGCCATCAAGACTTCCTTCTCGTACGTCACCAAGTCAAGAGCGCACTCAAGCTAGTCAGAGCTCTCCATAGCAACAAGCCAGGCCGGGATGATACTTTGGAGAACGAAGCCACCCAGCGCAAAGGTACATCTATCTGCCAACCATCCGACGAGTCGGTTCAAGCCCTTGCTGACAGCGCTGTAGCATGTACAAAGTCGCTCAAATTTCCTGGAATCGACAACATGCTCGATCGCGACTTGGAACACCATCCACACACTTGCGAATGGATATGGGATTGCCCTGAGTTTCAAGCCTGGCTAGCCAACACTGACAAGAAAATATTTTGCGTGTCGGGACCGGCAGGATCTGGAAAGTCAACCCTCATGAAATGCCTATCAGCTGGGATAACCGTGGCCTCGAACCAGAGAGATCAGATCATTGTCAAACATTTCTGCAACCGCAACATTCCGGGCCCAGGCCGATCCATGGATGGCTTTCTGCGATCCATGTTGTACCAGATGCTGGAAGCCGAACCAGAGCTGTTCTCGTGTATTCGGACCTTGTTCCAGGATCTCAGGGCAGTCAACACATTGCCCACATGGTCACGAAGCGATTTGACACAGGCATGCCTGGAGATCTTCCAGTCTTGTGGGAATGGGACTGGACAGCACAACTTGGAAATCTATCTCCTGGCGGATGCTTTGGACGAACTCTCGGAAAGCGAAGGCACCAATGTCGTCCTGAAAGACATGTCGAAGTTTATTCAGGATGTTCTTGATCGATCTGGAAATTATGTCAAAGTCTGCGTCTCTAGCCGGCCGGAGGCGAGGTTTCTCAACGAATTCGGCAAATATCCCCGCGTTGAAATGCAAACCTACACCTCGGGGGACATACGAAAACTCGTGACCGGGAAGTACAAGGATATTGCGGAGGCTCTTGTTGAGGATAACCGGACGGTCCTTGACGAACTCCTAGATCGATCCAATGGCCATTTCTTATGGGTCGAAAAGGTGTGCCAAAACATTTTGCACCAAGACATTGACATAGCGCCGAAATCTCAAATCACGCGGGACGCCCTCAAATACTTGATCAAAGAGTTGCCGAAGGACATTACATCGTTGTACAAGGAGATGTTCAAACGAATCAAGCCGGCATTTCTCGAAAACGCGGAGAAGATATTTGCCATTCTGATTGCCGCTCGGCGACCTCTGACCGTGGCTGAAGTTCAGTGTGCACTTTCCTTCAGCAAGAACTCATCCGAAGCTTCTCTCGGAATCGGGAAGCAGGAACTTGTGGAAGCGGAAGTTTTCAACGAGTATCCACCAGAACAAATTCAGGAAATATGCTCGGGATTCTTGAAGACCAGCGAGGTCCAGCAAGCGGAGACCAGGAGGGGAGAAACCGTGGTACTGATAGAACCATACCATGGAACGGTTATCCCCTTCCTCAACGACTTCTGCAAGCCGACTTGTTCTGGACACCGGTTTGGAAGTTTCGAAACCTACGGCCATCATCTACTCCTTGAAGTCTCAACGATGTACCTCAGCGGGCTGACTCCTAAGCACTTGCCACCAACTCAGCGCGATCAACTGCTCGATGTAGATCGCCCATCCGATCTGGACCGCATTCACGCCGCCGACGTTCCAAGCACGCTTTGGAGCAAAACGGTCTGGACAGAGGATATGCCTAGCGGAGACATCGTTGCTTGGTGCGCCAACTTTCCCTTCTTGTGGTATTCGGCAGAGAACTGGGCCCATCACGCTGCCGCCATTGGCCGTTTCCAAGTCGACGACTTGGTTAGTGCCGTAGACACATTCCAACATGACTCATTTACAGTCTGGCGCGGAATCTACTGGGAAATGTTGGAGGTCAAACGTATTCGCTCGTACATCCCTTCCGATTTGCCTTTCAACAAGCTGGAGCATCTTTTGGCGATGGGGTGTGGTACATATGTCGACATGCTCCTAAATCAAGACCAAGCAGACTCGGGTCAACCTCAACCGGCTACAGCAATCTACCCTGACCGGCTGCTGCTATCTGCTATCCGAGCTAGGGACAAATCAATCACGAAGCGTCTGCTGGGTCAGTTCGGTCTTGAACAGTTGAACACCAGCCATGGCGAACAAGCACTTTTGCAGGCCATAGACTTTTCGTTTCATCAGAATAAAGGGATTCACAAGATGGATTTGCTAGTCCTCCTTCTGCGACATGGCTTTCCTGCCGATACGAAGCTGCACTACACCATTCGGGATGACCACTGGTCCTGCCACTCGAAACTACGGCTCCACGCCAAGCAGCAGACCTACAACCCGCTGCTCCTCGCCATAGTATTGCACCTCAATGGCATCGCCAAGTTTTTGTTATCCGACCCATCGTGCCAGAAGCAAGTTCGCCGAGAGATGGGCTGGGTTTTGGTCCGCGCAATTGAGATGTCGAGAGACATTAGTCCCGTCAACATCGAAGGCATGGAACTCCTTTTGCAGTTTCGGGCCAGCACCACCGCGGACTACCCTGCGTCTACCCCCCTGGGTAAAGCACTGTTGCTGAAGGAGTTCGAGGCTGCCAAAGTACTCCTTCAGTACAAGGCGGACCCAAATTTTGGTCGTGATGGAATTAGCATGCTCGGCTTGGCAGCAAGCGTTGAGGCGCAAAACCCAAAACTTGTCCCGCTTCTTCTGGACAATGGAGCAGAGATTGATGTTGCGTCTATCGAAAAAGCCTGTGGAGGCATTCCGCAACCCAAAGGTGTGACTAATGTCATCTCTGTCTTGCTCGAGCGCTTGGAAACGAGGGGCCAAATCGACGAACTCCTCAAGGGAGGAGAAACTGCACTGCATGTCGCTATACGTCGAGACCGAGACGATATTGTTGAGAGACTGATAGTCGACTATGAAGCGGACGCAAACATTCCGGATATACATGGTGACTACCCAATTCACCTGGCGATGCAGCATGAAGGGGCTAAAGCTGCAGTATATGTCAACCTACTCAAGCAGTCCTACACTTTTGACTGGGCTGCCCAAGATGATGGAGGACTCACTTCATTTCAGTCAGCATTCCTTGGAAAGAGGCTTCCTTCGATCAAGACGCTGCTGGAGTGCGGACTATGTGAACATGAGGTGGATCTTCGCAGACTGGGCCGCGAGTTGGACATTTGTCTTTCCACGCTGCACCGACACAGCAATCAAGCTCAGTCCGAGCATAAGCAGTAAGATTTTTGGAGGGAACTTGCCAGGGCTTGCTAACTCTTTGTAGGGTCTCGGAACGGGTCCAAGAGGATCCATCCCTAAGCGTCGATGAGATGGAGGGAGTTGAGTACCCCTTTGACGAGTTTTGGGGCCGGCCGCAATCCCCGCGCAGCTCCGTCTCTTTGAACACCACCGATTGGATACTGAGATCACATCAAGTGCCCTCTGATCGACTTGCTGAAGTGGGAAACCTTGAAGCCCTTTTGGGATCAACGAGCAAAGAAAGGCCTCAGAGCGATCCTCCGCAGAGGAAACAGACAAGTTCAGTCCTGGCTGTTCAAGTAGATGAAGTCGGGGAAGATGAGGTAGCGTTTGAGATTTCCGATCTAGTCCGCGCATGCCATGCAGATGAGCTCCCGAGGGATATTTCGAAGGATCTGGAGGATTTAGATATGCTGATGGAAAACCCGCATGTGGGGGAAGTTGAATCTAGTGGCGGATACATGGAGACGGAGAATCTAAATGTACATTCTAGATTGCTATATGCCAGGTGCAAGCGGGGAATTTGGGACATGTAGGTGGCCGTCGCCTTGGTCCGTCCCGAAGCAATGAACTCACTCGGATGCGCGGATCGTTTGAGCGGTTGACTGAGCCAGCTCTTGTCCTACTCTTTTTACATCCGTGAGCGACATCTGAGCGGAGGATTTCGAGTTGCTGATAGCCATACGAGCCAGTATGAAAACAGAGAAGGAACAGGGAGAAGATGTTGTATCTACTGTCAATCGTGGGACGAGCTGCTGCTATCATATGCCAGGCGCTCAATGTGATGGCGTGAGAAGAGGCTTGCAGCCAGGTCAGAAATGCATGTCTGCAAACGAGAGCCACACCAGACAGAGGCAATCCGCCAGATGGTGGATTATTTAGACGTCTAGAGGGACAGAGTCACAGACGGTAAATCAATCTCTGTTTAGACTGCATGCCGATGATGACCTGCCTCTCTGTTGAAGACTGTTTCTCTGACTCCATTGCCCGCAGCGCGACCGGCTTCTTGAAGGCCGGCACCCTAATGCTCTCGCGAGTGCCTCTTGTCGGGTCAGCATTTGGCCAGCCGATGGACGAAGAGCAATGGGCGAGCCCATGAAGGGTTTGAGCGAGCCGAGCTGCGTCCACGCCAGCCTCTCAAACTTCCATTGACAGTTCTAACATGCATTGGATTATCAGAAGAGGGAGACATGTGGTTACATTTTTTTTTAAGATGATAATTTATTTTTATCTATCTAAAGGTAGAAATTTTTTTTTTTTCGTGACTTTTTATTTTTTATCTTTTTTTTTTTCTTTTTTCCTAATTTTATGCCACCCGTAATAGGGATCAAAGCCTCGGTGAGGACATACTTTCCGGGGTCTCAAGTTAAGTCAAGACCCGCCCCAAGCCTCCCACTCTCCGACTTTTCATGGCTCCCTAACATCTTTCATTTTTAGGTCGTGCCTGCAGGCGGCACAAGCTTGTTCGCCGTACAACCTACCAACGGAGAGCACTGCCTAAGATTTCTTCTCAGCCGCCTCACGCTCTTTCTCAGCCGCCACACAATCAGCGCACTTGCCCTCCACCACCCTCAAGGTCACACAGGGGTTGTGTCCGATTTCGGCGCATATGGAATCTTGTTTCTCGGCTTCACCGCATACCCGCAAGAAAGGTCGCGGTTCGTCCTTGTGTCCGCACTCG
>JABFFE010000644.1:0-56442 GCA_013623625.1 Fusarium setosum | reverse complement strand
GATTTAGCGGGCGGCTTGGGTCCTAGCTCACTGGCCTCGACAAATCCTTCAACACTAGACAGCTGCTCGTGGCTCGACTCATTGATGCAAGATGAGCAGCTCACTATTCCCGATCAATGTTCGGAGAAAGCCCTGGACGAGCATAGTAAAGAGGTGAAGGGAGGCTACAGTTTGAAAAGTCCAGCGTTCAGTCAGCTCGACCCGATGCTCTGGGCAGAAGCTAGCGCCTGCGACGGAATCTCCCACGTTGTCGAGACATTGTGCAGACTGCAGCAGGAATTGACACAGTTGAGGCGACCTTCGGGCGGCCAGCCAGCTACGATTCCACCATATCAAACTTCGTTGAACCCGGTCGATGCTATATTGAGGCCGGGCCAAGAGCTGGTGGACACGGTCCGCCGATTGCTTGACGAGTGTACCAAAGATCGGAGTGCCGAGCCACAGCGGCAATTGACTTGGGATCGGCGGGTACTTCTCCCTCTATTGTTCACTCCATTGTCTCTGTTACTCTCTGCATACGGTGACATGCTGCGAGAAGTCACGACATTCTCGCCTCAGAGTCACCACCGGGGTGGCCAACCAGATCATAACCGCCTGGGCGCCAATATCTCATTAACAGCAATAGGCTCTGGAACTGAACGCCAGCAGCATCATCATCATGGTCGCAGTTTCGCGCTGCCACCTTCGCCTTCGTCGGTATTCGTCGGCTCCCATCAACCCTCTCCCCTCATCCCCGGAAACCTCAACCTGTCTCTGGGAGAGATGAGCCTCGATCGACCCTTGCAGCTCATCATTGTAACAACGGTGATCAAGCATCACCTCATCCACTTGGAGGATGCTCTGCATGTGTATGGCACAAAGAACATGCACGGATGCGATAGTTGCCCCTCGGAGGGTTTCTTCCTCTCCGCTCTAGCGGACCTGAGATCATACACGCGGCTGCTAATCTCAGAAACGTCCAAGATTGTACATTAGCCCTATCCAATAGAGATAATTTGAAGATTGTAGCATGACCCATAGCACAGGGAAGACTGAGGCTTAGCACGGCTAATACGGCTCCGTGTGGATCTGCCGTTGAAAGTTCCTAAATCCGCTCACCTAGCATGCCCATTAACCCCCGAACCACCGCTTATCATATCGGACTCTAGTGTTTTAACGGGTAAAAGTGGAAATTAGATGAGCTAATGTTTCTACGGGACCGAGAAATGGGCTGATGTTCCCGTCGTGGGGGGCTTGGCCCTTAAGTCCGTCAGCCTTAGAGGAGGAGACAGATTTCCCTTTTCTCCATCAGCCCTAAAGAATGGAGACGGAAAATTAGATGACGATAGCCCGCGTGTTTTATAGTATACACATACATGTCACAGGAGCTTACCCCCATACTCCGGCTTCTCCCGCACGAACTGCAAACCCTTCTCCAATCTGCCCAGCTTGACGAACCAATAATCTGACAGATAGTTAGTCCGAGGCTGCCAGGGCGCCTGAGCTGCGGCTCTGGGTAGCTCGCACTCGGCACTGGTGACGTATGTCGACGAGAGACCAAATAGCCGCCTTGGCGACAGGGTCAGACCCTGCTCAGCACGAGGCGTGGCGCTCGACAGCTTGTTCTTGCCCATCTTCTGCAGCAAACGACACATGAGCATCGCCGAAGTGTCAACGCCCAGAGTCCATGAGATGGTGGCGTAGCCGATGACCAGCGACATGTTGGGCACGTCCTGAAACATAGTTCCGTTCCAGAGGTACTTTTCAGTGAGATTGATGGGGACTCCATCTACTTCGACACTAGCTCCTCCAGCGATTTGCAGTTTTAGCCCTGTCGCTGTGATGATGATGTCGGCGGGAATCTTATCCTCGGGTGCGTCGTTGAGCATGATCCCGTCAGCCAACACCTCTTTGATAGTGCCAGTCTTGACATCGGCCTTCCCCGTATGCAGGCACTTGAAGAAGTCGGCGTTGGGCGTGAGACAAACCCGCTGATCCCAGGGATTGTAGCGTGGATTGAAGTGTGGATCGTAGGGCAGATGGGGCGGCAATTCCTTCTCGACTCCTTTCCGAAGCCGCTTGCGAGCCCGACCAGGGAACGCCTGGCAGAACAGCCAGATGAAGCGGGACCATATCAGGAACGACAGGCGGGTATAGGCATGAGCCCACCGGGTGGGGAGGAGCTGCACCAGCCGCGAGGCCTTTTTGCCGCCGTTGGGGATGGACAGGATGTACGACGGACTCCGCTGCACCATGGTAGTCCGAGCTGCCTTCTCGGCCAGTTTGGGTATAAGGGTGATGGCCGTGGCGCCACTTCCGATGACGACAACCTGCTTGTCGCTGTAGTCGATGTCTTCGGGCCAGAACTGGGGATGCACGGTCTGACCCTTGAAGTTGTCGAGGCCTGGGATGATAGTATCGCGGCCATGGTGGAAGTCGTAGTACCCAGTGCAAAGCATCACGAACCGGGCATGGTAGTTGAGCTCAGTGTGCGACCCCGTGTTCTCCACCTTCAACGTCCACCTCTGCTCGGGAGTAGACCATGAGGCAGTTTCCAGTCGACGTTGGCATTGAATGTGCTTATCAATTCCATATCTCTTTGCACACTGCTTCATATAATTTAGAATGGCACCGCCCTCGGCCAGTGGGGTGCCCTGGTCCCATGGCTGCCAGGCAAAGCCATAGGTGTAGAGATCAGAGTCGGATCGGATGCCCGGGTAGCGAAACAGGTCCCAGGTACCGCCTATGTCGTCGCGGGCTTCGAGTATGGCGTAGCTAAGATGGGGTAGGGCGCATTGCAGACGGTAGGCAGCGTTGATACCGGCCAGGCCGGCACCGATGATTATCACATCGAACGTATCCATCTTGATTCCCTATCTGTCTTACTCTACCAACGCCTTCATTGAGGATACTTGATGCTTTTAACTGACTGTGTTGCATGTTGGTGGTAAACGGGATTGGCCCAGTGCAACGGAATTGACGTGGTGTAACGGGATTCGATTCCGGAGTACTCGGCGGGTTTGTTGTTTATCGTCTCGGTGGATTTATCACTCACAGCTCGGTCCCGAACAAGTCGCCGGAAGGGGCTGGTCGTACGACCCAATGCACCTTTCTTCGGCATATTGTTACAATCTTAATGAGGCCTTATCCAGGCTGCGCCATCCGTCGTAGGATTCTCGGTTTCATGGAGACTCATACGATTTTACCTAAGAGGGGCCAGAGGTTCTAGATTCTATAGCTAAACATAGCCACTTAAGTGAGGGAATTTGTTAGTTTTCTCGTGATTTAAAACAAGCCAAACGCGAGTTTGCGCTCAACTCCGTTGTCAAGTTAGGTAATAAACGAGGGAAGGCCTCGAAGTGTCTTTTCGTGCATCTTATATAGAAATGCAATACAAAATACGTCAGAAGAGCCCCAGTAGGCACTGCTAAATATTGCTTTGTGTCAATGGTCATTGGGTAGATCGACTAGAGGGATTTCCAGGACTTGACAGACACCGAGACTGTATGAGATGTGCAAGTAATTGTGAGATCAAACTATTAACACTATAATGACAAACTACACAAATAATCACAACTGTCCATCTCCCAGTGAGGTCTCCACCAGAGTACTTTTCTCTGCCACCCTGAAGGCCAGTGTCTGTAGGCTGTTTGCCTGCAGGATTTCAAAGACGGCAATGTCGGCCTTCATCTGCTTCTGGAACCAATTTCGCAGCTCGACAGCTACGAGACTGTCGATACCGAAGGCACTAGTCGGCCGGGTTGGGTCCAGTTCCCCGATATCCATCATCAAACTTCGGCTCAGCTTGAGCGTCATTGCATCCACGATGACCGTGACAGCATCTGTTAGCGACAGCGCGGCTTTGAGGAGGGACTGGGTGGATTGCTCGCCAGCATTGTTCGAGTTGGTCGAAGAGCGGGCGCCGAGCTTGGGGAGATGCGAGAAGACAGGGCTGGACTTCCAGAACGGCTCGTCAACAGGAACACCGTCTTCTCCCGGCTGAGTCGATTGCGTTTGGATGCCAGTGATCATCTGGCTCTCGGTAGATGAGGACGAAGATTCCCGGATAGCAATCTCCAGAATAGCAAGGAACTCATCCTCTTCAATGCCCACGAATCCCTTCCCCTCCAAGTTTCTGCGGATCATGCCTGTTTGATCCTCAGCAACGGCACCCACAGACAAGATCATTCCCAGATCAACTGAGATAGCGGGAAGCCCTTGTGAACGACGGTACTGCGCAAGTGCATCCTCGTAGGCGTTACCGGCCGAGTAGTTGGCTTGGCCGGAGTTACCAAGGACACCCACTGAGGACGCCATTATGATGAAGAAATCCAGGGATTGATTGAGAGTAGCCTGGTGTAGATTCCACGTGCCCTGAACCTTGGGCCGGATACCTCTGTTGAACGACTCCAGGGACATGTTGTCGAAGATGGCGTCGTCCAAGACCATAGCGGCTTGAACGACACCGCGGATAGCCGGGAAGCTGTCTGCAATGCTGTTTAGGGCAGACTCAAGTGCTGGTCCATCAGTGATATCTACTGGTAAAGCTTCGACTCGCGTGCCAGACTGAGCCAGTTCGTCAATGAGCTCCTGAACTTCGGGTCGACTAGCACCGGAACGAGAAGCGAAGATGAGGTTCTTGGCGCCTCGAGAGGCCATCCAGCGAGCCATACTACGGCCAAGACCACCAAATCCGGTGATAAGGTACGAGGCATCCTCGTGGAAGGTGAGTGGACCAGTGGTGGCCGGGAGAGCCTAGTGGATAGTGTTAGACAAGTAAAGATCACATTGGCAGATAAGAACTCACCGGAACCATGTCATTCTCTTGAGGAACCATAACGATCTTGCCCACATGCTTTCCTTGTTGCATGAAACGGAAGGCTTCCTCGAATTGCGAGAATGAAAAGGTCGTGATGCGTGGAATAGGCCTAATAGCTTTGGAGCGAATAAGCTCCATCGTCTGGTGCAGAAGCTCGCCTGCCAACGAGATGTTTTGCTCGTAGACAGTGATCAGGTCGATAGACGCAAACATGACGTTGCGCAAGAACGGTGCCATGTCGAGGCGTCGGTTGTCGACGATATCCTTCTTTCCCATCTCAATGAAGCGACCAAAGGTAGCAATGCAGTCCCAAGTAGCACTCAGCATCTCCCCAGCCAAACTGTTAAGCACGACATCAACTCCGCGGCCGTTTGTTGCCTTCTTGATAGCGGGCGCAAAGCTAATATCACGACTTGAGAAAATGCGCTCGTCAGGAATCCCGAACTCGCGCTTAACAAGGTCGCGCTTCTCTTGAGTCCCAACCGTCACGAAAATCTCGGCGCCTAGCAGTTGAGCTAGGATAATGGCCGCCTGTCCCACTCCTCCAGCAGCGGCGTGGATCAGGATCGACTCGCCCTTGCGGAGGCGTGCCATGTGTTGTAGTCCGTAGACGACGGTGTTGTAGACAATGGGCAGTGAAGCCGCAGTTGCGAAGCTCATGTCGTCGGGGATTGGCTCGACGACGCAGGAATGCGTGCGGGCATAGTTGGAGTAGTTGTAGCGTGTCCATGCCACAACGCGCTGGCCAATCTTGAGGTGAGAGACATTCTCGCCGACACGGTGCACAATGCCGGCACATTCAAGGCCAAGAGAGGGATCGGACATCTGGCCTGTGCAGATCATGATATCGCGGAAGTTGACACCGGACGCCTTGACCTCCACTTCGACCTCGTCGGCTCCTAATGGCTGAGCGGGTTGAATGTCGTCTTCAAAGCGCAGGGTGTCCAGGAGACCAGGTGTCTTGATGTTCAGCTTCATGGACCTTCCGGGCTGATAGAAGGGCTGTAGCTCAGTCTTGTCGTTACCAACCGATTCATGATGTAGGCGGCCATGGATCTGAGCGTTGGTGTCGACAGACTCGAGACAACGAGATATCTTCCAGGCTCTCTCGTCATAATAGTACTCAGGCTCTTGGTTTCCTGGACTCTGTAGAATCTGTTGTAAGAGCTCAAAGAGCGGTTGAGCGGTTTCTGAAGAGTTCTGGCGGTCGATGGACGCAAAGTCGGCCGTCGTCAAGGGGAAGGCCTCGTTTTCAGCTCGAAGGGAGCGGGCCAGACCGTGGAAGAGGGCAGAGTCCGGGCGACTTGGGTTGTTAAAAGCTCCTTCAGTCACCCATAAAAGGGCCCGACTAGTCTTTATGATGGTCTTGATAGCGTCAAACTCCGCAGATGTCATATCTTTGACAACGGAACGGTCGAGCTCGGCCAGAGATACACAACAAGCGTTTTCCAAGGAGGTCTTTATCACATCAGCCAGCCGGGTCTTACAAACTGGAAGTCCCAGTTCGGCAAGTTTCTCGTCCAGAGCCTGCTCCAGATCACTCGGTGTCTCGCCATCGGTAATCAGTACCACCGACTGAATGGACAGGTCAACGACTGGCGCAGCATCTTCAATAGCAACGCAAGAGAAGACACGACCCAACTCATCTTTAGGGTCCTCACTATCAGGAGCAGCCAAGGTGAGGTCACTGAACCCTACACGCTTGAGATGGTCCGCCCACATCGACTGGTCCATGGTAGGCCCCCACGGACGGTATTTCTCCTCAGACATCCACCAGCCGGGCAGACAGCCGAAGAGAAGGAAGGCCTGGTTGAGCATGTTGGAAATCTCAACAAGGATCAAACGACCACCTGGCTTGAGCAACTTGCGCGTGTGCTCTAGGGTCCTAGTAATGTTGGCCGTGGCATGGAGCACTGAGGCTGCGACGACAAGATCATACTTGCCAGCCTCAAAACCCTGGTCTGTAGGATCCTCTTCAATGTTTAGTCTTCGGTACTCCATCAGTCCCTCCCAGTCCTTGAACTTGGTCTCGGCCTCTTCAAAAAAGCCAGACGAGATATCTGTGAAGGTGTACGAGTCAAATTTGGGATACCTCCCATTGTTTCCACCAAAGGCCGAGAGAATAGGAGCCGTTGCGCCACCAGTACCACCGCCAATCTCGATAACTTTCATGTTGGGGTTCTTGTTGGACAGCATCTGGGCGTATTGGTAGAGGATATCGTAACCCATCACTCCCTCGTAGTACTTGTACAGCAGTTCGTCTTCCAGCATTAAGGCGAGCGGGTCAACCACACCAGTCAGGATTTTGTCGAGCTTCCTACCCACGCGGCAGATGAGCTGTGCATCAGTGCCAGTAGGCTCTAGCTGAGCGGCGAGGTTCTCCATTTTCTCGCAGATGACTGGATCGTCGAGTTGCTCCCACTCAGGTGTTTGGTGCGGCATCTGGTGAGCTAAGACGAGGTCACGCTGGTATTGCATGTATCTGAAGAACTTTTGGTGGTGAGGCTTCATGCTGGAAACCTGGTCCTCGGTGATGGTCTGTAGGACTTGGTAGTAGTAGTAGTATGCAATCGTTTCCAGATTGGCTACACGCTTCGGGTCTTCGGGGACAGGGATGAACTGACGCATCAACTCGTCACCCTTAGTCTGGGATAGAAGCTCTGGGTCCGGGTGCCAGGTGGAGTGGAAGCAAAGCTTCTTGATAGCGTCTCGTCCTGATAGGCCCTCATCAAAATTATCCCCTGAGTCAACACCACTGCACCGCACGTCCTTGAAGCTGACCATGGCGTCGCCAGTACTTTCATCACGTACAAGCACACTGGTTGTCACCTCTCGGAACCCAGTGTAGTCCGCAGTTGCAGTACAGTCGAAGCGGTGGCCAGTGTCATGAGCAATGTCACCTCGAACAAAGGTTTCGGCGAAGAAGACGGGCAGATAAGGTGATGTGATGGAGGATTGCGCGTGCAACAGAGCGGGGAAGACCATCTGCACGAACCCGTCCATGGTAGCAGGGTGGACAAGGTAAGGGTACTCGAATTCGAACGGCATCAGAGACTTGGTATCCGGGACGGTCACAACACCCTTTGCTGCGCCCTCGTTGGATATAAGGTCTCCAGTCAGGTTGCGGAAAGGCTCTTCGTAGACCAACCCAACAGCATCGACGATTTCGTACAAGTTATCAGCCGTGCGAGTGCTAGAGAAGGTCTCTGTGGCCACAATGCTATCAAGTGCCGGATTGTAAGGCATGTGGTTTGAAGAGGGGGCATTGGGAGCTTCATAGACGGCGGTGATCAAGCCATGGGCATGTTCACCCCAGCCATCAGCGGCCGACCATGAGAACACACGGAACTCATACCAAGTATTGGAGTAAGAAGCACTACTCTCCTTGTAGTGTCGCATCGAGAATAGCATTTCGACACCCTCCTCACTCGCTGGCACCATCAATGCTCGGATCAACTTGACGTCTCTCAGCCGGTATCCAATGAACGTGCCCTGGGGCGCCGTATACTCGGGCATGTGACGCAGGTGATGCAGCGCCTCCAGGGCCATGCACATGTAGCCCGTGCCTGGGTAAACGTATGAGCCCTGAACGATATGGCCCTTGAGCCAGGGCTGCTCACGAAGACGGATCAGGTTACGCCAGCGGGGCTCCATAGGGTTCCAGTCGTTGACCGGGTAGCCCAAGAAGTCGGTGCGGGCGTGACGGCGGAAGCGATGCTCGAGACTTAATCGAGATTCAATCCAGTGGCTCTTTGTGTGGTTCCAGAAATAGGGAGGTAAGTCGACAAGTACCTGGGGCTGGGAAGTGTGCGATCCAACAGGCGAGTTGATCTTGTATAGGTCGATTGTGGTGCATCCTTTGGCAAAGAGGAACGCTGCTGCCTCCAGAGCAGTAGCACAGGCGTCCTGTCCTCTAACTAGGACTGACTTGTACACAATTCCGCTCTTCTCCAGACCAGGGACACCTAGAATCTGCTTGATGGGACCTGCCAGGGCCGCATGGGGACCAAGCTCAACCAGAACGTCGACAGATGCCTGACTCGCGGCCAGACGACGAGCACGCTTGGCAGTAGCCCGAGGAGCGCACAGGGTCTGAAGGCCAGTGTTGAATCGAACGGAAGATACCATATTCTCTCTCCAATACCTGGGGCCGAGGATGTCGGAAGATTTCACAGGCTCGCCGGTTACCGTGGATACCATCTCGATGGACTCTGAGGGAGAACGGACTTCCATGCCAGCCAGAGACTGTTCGTAGTCGCTAGCAACAGCTTCCATGTGGTGCGAGTGATAAGCCGTAGAGACCTTAAGGAACCGGGCAAACACTGCTTCCCTTTGCAGAGCTTCGCCCAGCGCAGCCAAGGCAGGTCGATCACCAGAGACGGTGACATTGGTCGGGCTATTGATACAAGCGACAGTGGCCTTCCCAAGCTTGGGATCGAGGGCGGTGATGTACTTCTTGACGTCCTCTTCAGACAGACCGACAGCCATCATAGCGCCATCGACTAACGGCAGCTTAGCTTGCACGAGAAATGAGTGCAAGCCACGGAAGTACGCTGCTTTCAGAGCTGAAGCAGTTGGCAGGATTCCGGCGGCATAGGCTGCAGCAATCTCACCACTTGAGTGTCCGATAACCTTCTGGGGATGGATGCCCCAGCTGGCCAGCAGATCAACCAAGGCAAGCTGCAGGGCTGTGCAAGCCGTCTGACTAACAAGAGACTCGTTGATGCGAGACGACGCCTCATCCTTATTCAGTTCGTCTATGACAGTTAGTTTCTCCTCAAATACTTCTCAGACTGAGGCACTTACTGATGAGTGACCAATCAGCTCCCAGACTCCTGACAAACTGGTCGGCATGTTCGAGTCGCTGTCGAAAGAGAGTGTATGTCTGCGCCAGCTCCCGACCCATTGCAAACCACTGCGCACCCTGTCCAGTGAAGACGAAAGCGATCTTGAGCGGGTTGATAGAAGCACGCACCGGCTTCTGGCGTGTGGCAGCCACCTTTTCAGCCAGGTCGGGAAGAGAGTGAGCCACCAGGAACGACTTCCAGGGCAACATAGATCGGCGACTGCAGAGAGTGTATGACAGGTTGTCGAGGAAGGTTTCTTCGTCCGCTTCCTTTCGCTGGGCCAGATGCTCAGCATATACTGCAGCACTCTTGCCCGCGATGTTCTCTTCATGAGTAGACCAGATGAAGACGCGATGGCGCTTCACTGTGTGCGGAGAATTCCCATTAACGTTACCATTGGTGTGGCCATTAGTCAGGCCGTTGGCATGACCGTTCGTAAGGCCGTTGGTATGGCCATTTGTGAGTCCATTGGTATAGCCGTTAACTCCGTTGCCATTAAAACGAACCGGGCTGGCCGCGTTGCTCAGTGCAATCCCGGTCTGCAAGTCCAATAACGGGCTAGGTGCTGTTCGGTGTGCGCCCTTCAGACCGCGGCCTTGGAGATAATGGAAGGCATCATCCAGAATTACGTGTCCATTTGTTCCTCCAAAGCCAAACGAGTTGACACTAACCCGGCGCTGTCCCTTAGTCGGCCAAGCGATCGCCTTGGTGGGCACGCAGAGGTTCCAGCCATCAAGATCAATCTGAGGATTTGGGGTCTCAAAATACACGTTGGGGGCGATAGCGCCGCGTTCAAGGGACAGGACGGCCTTGATCACACCAGCAAGTCCACTCGTGCCTTCAGTGTGGCCGACGTTGGTCTTGACGCTACCAATGTAGAGTGGAAGCTTCTGGCCATTTTCGTCCACTGGGCGGTGAGGTCCGAAGGTGTTACCGATAGCACCAGATCTACCATCAGTTAGTACATTGTGTCTATACTTCATACACTACACTGTGCACTTACTCGAGGGGGTCTCCAGCTTGTGTTCCTGTGCCGTGGGCCTCGAAATAGGCTGTCGTGGCATAGTCGCAGCCAGCGTCCTTGTACGCAGTCCGGATCAGGTCTTCCTGGGCCTCTCTCGAGGGCAGCATGATGCCTGAGGTTTTGCCATCCTGGTTGCAAGCAGTGCCTCGGATCACAGCACGAATTGTGTCGTTGTCGCGGATAGCTTCAGCAAGGGGCTTCAGAATCAAGCAAGCAATACCCTCGCCACGAGAGTATCCGTTAGCGCGTGCATCAAAACTGTAACAGCGCGAGTCAGGACTGAAGAAGTGCATGTTGGACATTGCCGTAATAATATCCGGGTTGAGGATCAAGTTAGTAGCACCGACAATGGCGCGGTGGCTCTCGCCGGATCTCAAACTCTGGCAGGCCAGATGCAGGGCAACCAGACTACTACTGCAAGCCGTGTCCAGGGTCAGACTAGGTCCCTTGAGGTCATAAAAATAGCTGATACGGTTGGAGAGTATGGCAGCTCCATTGCCTGTGACTGAGTACAGGGGCGCTGTTTCGGGATCACGATCAATGATCTCGTAGTAGTCGCGTGAGAAGCTACCGACATAGCAGCTCGTGTCAGTGCCAGCTAGGTCGTTCATGCTCATTCCCCCACTCTCCATAGCCTCATAGACCGTCTCCAGCAGAATTCGTTGCTGGGGATCGATGCTCTTAGCTTCTGTAGGAGGAATAGAGAAGAATGATGCATCAAAAGCGGCGACATCCTGTTTGAGAAAATGTCCTCCCTTCGCATTTGACTAAGAAACACCTCGAGTGAGCAGTGGAATTCTGTGTATGGGGTGGGATGAAAGATCGTACATTTCCCCCTCGTTCACCATCAGGATGCCAAAACGCATCAATGTTCATTCGATCCTTGGGGATCTCGCTCCAGGCGGCTTCCCGTTGGGCACATAACTCCCATAGTTTATCGGGGTTGGTGGCCTCGCCAGGCAGTCTACAGGCCATGCCTACAATGGCAATGGGCATGGACTTGTCCTGTTGTAGGACGGCCTGGACCAGGGGCTCTGGCTGTGAGTCGCCATTGCTAGTGCCGTTTGCTGAATAGGAGGGCATTTTCAGAACTTTTGGTTCCAATGAAACAGGTTAGGAGGGGGGATGAGGAGATGGGGAGGGAAAACAGCAGGGCTGGTGTCTACTGGAGATAGGTTGGTATATCATGATATTCTCATACAGAAGAGGTTCACGTAGGGCTTAGGGTCTCCGAGCGGATGGTAGAGTGCCAATCTAGATCCCGCCCCTCCACCAAGGCGCCGTTTCGCTGTAAGCAGCGGCGAATAAAACTCGTGAGTCGCTCGGAGATACCAGGTTTCGATTCCTGCGCCTCGTTTCAACGACCGAGTAGGATCACTACGGTACAATCGACCTAATCACGGCGACATTCTTCTGTATAGAGAAGCAATTTGAGATTATTCACCTCGAAGCATAACCCCACAGATGGTCTAGACTCTGGAGCGGTTGCAACGTCATCGTCCGTCAGCTCACGCCATATCTCGGCGGGTTCCTGCACTAACGCCGACACGCTCGGTGGATTTCGACGGGGTGAAACCTTCGGCCGGAATACAGGAGCAGGGAAGAACGACAAATCATGGAAGGTATGTAGCCGGAGTGAATTTGGTATCCTGGATCTTGGTGCCTCTTTGTTCCTGATTATGCCCTGGACAAACTTCTAACAGCTTTCGAGACAACAGTACCCAACGACAGCCCGCGGTCCAAAGCCTCAACCATAGGCAGTTTAGACAAGCACACGTGTCAGAATGAGATTCCTCTGTTTGCATGGTGCTGGCACCAACTCAAATGTGTGTTGTGCCTGACGGTGTCCTTGAATCAGTTAATGTGAGCACGGCTGATTGTTTACCAGGTCCTGGATATTCAAACGGGTTCATAACTCTCCTCCTCTTTCAATTAAATCCATTTAACAAATAAAAGGACCAATCCGTGATGCACTCGGCACAAATGCCACCTTTGAGTTCTACGATGGATTCTGTGAGGTAGAACCCGTAGAAGGTAATTCCTCCACTTCTCCCTCCGTTTAGACATACTTAACCCTATTGAGCAGAAATCAAGAACATCTTCGCTGGCCCCTTCTACACTTGGTATTCTCCCGGCTTAGGCGGCCACACTCTCACAGAAGCCAAAGCTGAGCTACTAGACCTCATCGCTACTGAAGGGCCGTTCGACGCCTGTCTAGGGTTCTCACAAGGTGCTGCCCTCCTTGCAGCCGTGATCATAGATCATCAGGTGCAAAATCCATTTGGGCCCAACTTATTCAAGTTAGCCGTCTTCATCTGTGGTGGAAGCCCACTCCTTGTCACCAAGACGCTGGAGCAAGACGATCCAAACTATCGGCCAACTGTAGATAGCATGGCTGGGTTGACAGAGCCGTGGGTGGGGCCATATGTCCCAGGACACGAACCACATCCTGATGAGCAGTGGAATATTCTTATGGCACATAAAGTGAAAGAGGCCGGGTTGAGCATCCGGATTCCTACAGCTCATATATACGGAACCAAGGATCATACAGTCAAGGAGAGTTTGAACCTGAGGGACATGTGCGATCCGAGACGGAGGGTTGTATTTGATCATGGAGGCAAACACGAAGTGCCTAGGGCGACGAGAATCGTGCTGCAGATGGCCATGACAGTTAGGAGAGGGGTTGATAAGGCCATGACAGATCACTAGGGACTTTGGTTGCTTTTGCGATCTTGACATAGAATAGTAGGCGATTTATAGATGAGACGTCAGTTTCTGGTCAAAGTAAGTGCTCTACGCAGAGTAAAGCTAATAGCTGTTTTCCAAATCCCTGGCTATAAACATACATGCATAATAGTGAAGCAAAAACAAGAATCCTACACTTTATTAACAATCTCAGCGATCAAGCACGTTCTACCTCTGGCATTCCAGATGCTTCAATACCAATATCTCACACGTCCTTCTTTCTCTCGCTATAACTCACTATCAGATCGTTAGTATCAGGCGCAAGATCCTCCAAGCAACGAACACATACCAGGAAACTCCTCCTTTATTTCGGTCGGATGTGAGATCCACCAATCCGCCGCCTTGAGGGCGAGGTTGCGCCACCAGCACTTCCAAGGCGTGTCCCCGGCGTTAAAGGTGAACTTCTGTGCCATCATGCTCTGCCTAGCAGCTTCGAAGCCGTGCTTCAACATGTTTTTCTCGTAGCCTGATATTCGAGCTGTGAGAGTGTATTCTCCCTGGTTCCAGCCCGATTTCAGAGCTTCAGCGAGAGACATGGCGTCGATAATGGCACTGCTAGCACCCTTTCCAAGATACGGGGTCATGCTGCTCGATCAGTTTTTTTTATTTTATCTTTGATTCATCGAGTGAGAACTCACCTGTGAGCGGCGTCACCTAAAAGAGTCACCTTTCCCGTCTCCCACGGCTCAATCGGATCCTGCGTCTTGACATGCGACACAAACACAGAGTTGGGAACGCTGAGTGCAATCAAGGCTCGCAAAAGCGGATTCCAATCTTTAGCTCTAGCAAGACACTCATCCTTCAATTCCTCGGGCGTCATCTCGTCGGGGTGTTTACTCTGATTGACGAATTCATTGGTGTAACAGCCCAGTCCAAACATGAGGAATGAGTCGGCAGGGTCAATGTTCTCCAGATCGTACGGACCATAGGGTTTCTGGCCGTCCTTGTAGTAGGCTACCACCATTGAGCGTCGTGGGGTCATTGCCTAAAACCAAGTCAGTTATTGCGTCTACCGTCTTAGTCCTCGGGGCGACCGTACCACACATCCAGACTTCCAGGGAATCATAGCTTCAGTCTCTGGCGTGAACGGCGCTTTGAAGTAAACGACTGTGAGACCACTAGCAGACCTAGTGCTCTTCGGCAATAGCTGTTTGCGCACTCTCGAGCCAGCTCCATCAGCTCCGACCAGCACGTCACACTCAATCTCCTCGCCATCATCAAACCGCACTCGAACCCCGTCTTTGTCGCCGCTCAGCTCTTCATACGATGAAAACACTTTACCAAATTTGACAAACTCATCCGCGCCGTGCAACAGAGCCTCCCGCAATTTCCACCTTGAAATCGAGCACATATCTCTTGACTGCTGCACGTCCAGCCGACACAGAAGTCCACATTGCTCATTGGTCAACGCCACGCGATTGCCCTGGGTCTGTGGAACCCCGATTGATTGATTGATAAGAGCCGCAACGGGTGCGGGAAGCTGGCTGCGCAAATTATCGAGAATTGAGGGTGGGACCAGGATGCGGAAACCAACCAAAGAGCTGGTGCCATTGCCATCACGAGCGCCACGCTCGTAGACAGTCACGCTGAAGCGAGGGTCTTGGCGAAGTATCTGGGCGAGAACCAGGCCACCTGGGCCGGCCCCAATGATGGCAACGCGGACGGGCTTTTCTTCCGACATGGTTGAGGTTTGAGACGTTTGGTCATCGTAGTAGGATTCTTGTGCATTTTTCAGTATTCATAACTGCTTGGCAAACCAATCCGAATCCAAGGTACATGATCGGTCCATATCGGAGGGAAGACTGAGGATCAGAGCATGCTCGGCGGGTTTTTCCTCACCATCGGTTAGAGCCAACAAGCCCACGAACCCGGATCGGACTTCGGAGTTGGAGCCAAAACCCCGGGGCCCGATCCAACACCTCATCCCCCTCACAAAACAGAATGATATGATCCTGCAACTTTCATAGCAACAATGGCACGATCTTCAGAAATCAGCCAGGCTCCGGCGACAGGGCAACCGCCGCAGCGCGACACCTCCAGCGACAGCTCGTTACGCATGGCCGTGGGCGTTCTTGGGTACAACCCCTGTTGCAACACAATTTGCATGATGCAGAGCGCCTTTGCTGATACACAACAGACTTTGGATATGCCTCTTCCTGTCCGCACTGGAAACCACCATTGTCGCAACTGCACTGCGAACAATCTCTGATGATCTGAACGGCCTGAAGCAGTCGAGCTGGGTCGTTGTGGCCTACCTCCTCACCTACAATGGTAAAATTGACACGCGTGACATGGAAAAAGAACCGGGCTAACATTAATATGAAATTGAACAGGATTTCTTCTCCTATTCTCCAAGTTGACAGATGTCTTTGGCCAGAAAGCCGTCCTTATTGTCGCTCAAGCAATCTTCTTGATAGCCTCTATGGCCTGCGGTGCTGCACAGACGATGCCTCAACTGTAAGACGTTCTTCTAGCTGCCTCAGCATGAGATATCGACCCTTCACTAATTATCATTGTCAACTAGCATCGTTTTCCGAGCTTTCCAGGGACTCGGTGGCTCTGGCATCTATTCCACCGTCTTCATCATCATAACCAAGATTGTCACAGTCGACAAAGTGGGCATGTATACAGGGATCCTCAGTTCGGTGTTTGCGTTAGCTAGTCTCTTAGGACCGATCCTAGGAGGTGCGATTGTTGACAACACGACGTGGCGATGGGTCTTCTTTATCAAGTGAGAATCAGTCCCCCACGCCTTCACAGGAATATGTAACCCAAGTGAAAAGCAAGGTGGGCTAATGCTGGTAGTGGCCCGGGCATTGTCATCTCCCTCATGCTCGTCATCCCCGCGATTCCCAGCGCCAATCAGAGACTCCTAGGCAAGGCCCAGATACAGCGTGTTGATGCCATCGGAGGGGTCCTTTCCCTGGCCTGGCCTATAATGCTTGTATTTGCACTGCAGGAGGCTGGCAACGGATATTCTTGGGGGAGTAGCGTTATCATCGGGACTCTCGTGGGCAGTGGCGTTGGGCTGATTACGTTCGTTATGTACGAACTATGGGTGCAGCGCAGGCCAGAACCAGAGCCGATTTTTCCCGTGCAACTATTGGGGAGTGTGACTTTGTCCCTCAATCTAATGTGAGTTTTACTTCTTCTTGACATTTTAGAGAAGTGGAAACGGAGACGGAAACGAGCTAACACTACCAGAACAATGTTCGCCATGGGTGCCTGCTTCTATGCCGCCACCATCCTCCTCCCACAGCGATTCCAATCCGTCAATGGACTTTCAGCTCTACGCGCCGGCCTAAACATGCTGGCTTTTACACTAATCTCACCGGTTTTTTCCATGCTATCCGGTGTAGCCTTGTCCAAGAAGCCTCTTGCGGCGCCTCTCCTGGTGCTGATTGGGTCTGCGCTAACAACCGTCGGGATGGGGTTGTTAAGCAGTTTAGCAGACTCGGGACCCATATCTGCCTCCACGTACGGATACGAAGTGATCCTTGGTGTGGGTTTGGGACTTATGATGCCATCGTTAATCATGCTTTTAAAAGTTGAGTTTGACGATGACAACTTGGGTATATTCCGTCCTCCTCCAGATTTTCTTACCTCTGTTTACTAACAAGAACAGCTTCCGTCATGGGTGCAAACAACACCGTCCGGACTCTCGGGGGCTGCGTCGCTCTCGCCGTCTGTTCAACTGTGCTGCACACAGATCTCAACAACAAGCTAGCCACGTTTTTGACGCCTGAGCAGATTGCAGCGGTGCTCAGCTCTTCAGCCGCTGTCGCCAACCTCTCCGACTCTGACGCACTCCGGGTACGACAAGTGTATGGTGCGAGCTACGACACGCAGTGCCGAGCTCTATTGGCGTTTGCGGGGCTCGGCGTCGTAGGGGCCTTGAGTTTAGGGCTGGCCAGTAAAAAGCTGAGGGACAGGATACGGGTTGTCCTACAGGAGCAAGGACGAGGTTAAAGAAAAGGTTGCGAAACTCTAGTACCTTGGATGCAGAGAATGACAATATTGTGCTGATCTTGGTAGACGACCTGGTTGAGTTTGTGTAATGGTAATAGACTGCAAATGTGAACAATATTGCTTTCGATTTCACACAAGGTCCAAGAGAGGATAAGATTGCAGGATTACATCCCGACCACTCCACGTAGGACTACGGATAATACAGTCATTCAAGTTCGATATCTGAGCTGAGAATACATAAACAAAACAAAGCTGTAGCCATTGCTAGTCAGCAGAAATAGATCTACTTGATCAAATTCCTCAACCACTCTTGACTTCCCAAAATCGCCTTCAGCGACTCAATCAACGGACCCCGATGCCACCACAGCATTCGTCCACCAACCCCCAACCCCCCAAACACAGCACTCACACCCAACAGGCTGACAGCCCACAGGTCCCAATTCTTGGCCTTCCAGGCTGGCATCCGCATATCCGCCGTCTGCAGATGCATAGGCCTAAGCTCCTTGCCATCCTTGAACCTCAATTCAGTGTCGTAGATCAATTCTTCAATGAGATCCGCAGCATGGTGTTTCCGGCGGGAGGCAACATGAGCAATGCGCATCAACCGTAGGCTGTTGCGCTGATAACTTCCGTCTTCATCCAGCAGGATCTTCTTGCCTTTGGTGTATAGCTCCTCCGAAGTGAACCGGAATTTGTTCAATGGCTCGGCCACACCACCCGCGACTAGACGCGCGGTATTAGAGATCTGGTCCATAAAGACGCCCATCGAGAGCATGGGTTTTCCGTGAAATAGGCCCTCGTTGGCGCTAGAGCCACCGCCATGTGTAAAGTAGATCTTTGTGGAGGGGTGGGCAAGAATAGAACGTTGAGGAACGAACAAAGAGCAGAGCCAGTTCGGGTCCTTGCCGGATAGGAGATGGCCGAGACTAAGAGTCTTTTTAGGAGTTGTATAGGTGGTATTGGCGTCCAGATCCTGGCGGGCACTCTTAGCAATCGACCAGATAACACCATCGATGTATCCCTCGTCGAGGAGGCGCAGTAGACCATTGATAATCTTGGCTGCATCGGCATTGGTAAGGATAATGTGTGTACCCAAGGCGAGATAGATGACCTTGTTGTGTTGGGTGAGGAACCGACCACACTCCTCATCCAGCGGGGGATAAGTGTCGCTGATTAAAGGTCCAACAGGAGCACAGGTAGGAGGCAGATCTCGTGGAATCTCCAGACCCAGGAACGAGTTGACAAAGATGAGGTAGTCGGGCTTCTGGATTTTGTGAGGAGGGTATGTCACGCCATTCTTCAAGCGCATCTGCTTGGTCCACCGCATCCATTTCATAATAACAGGTAAGTCAAAAATGATGACTAGTTCATTTCTGATGCGATGCCACAGGCTCGCGTGCTCCGAGGTAAGAGTTCCCTCAAGCTGGAAGCCTGGTTGGCCAGGAATGTACGAGCACGGCATCATCAAGAAGGGCATCTGCGGCCAGACCTGGGTGATAGGCAGGTTGTACTCGACATGAATGTCCTTGACGGCATCGACAAAGAAGTCAGCGATCATCATGCTTGGCCTTGTGTCAGGGTCATCCATGATGGCCTTCAGCCCATGGTATGTCTGCGGCCAGAACGAGTCCCAGAGATACTTGCTCGGCATGGTTCCTCCAATGCCCTTGGAGATATCCCATGTTCGCATGCGCAGATAGTGGGCATTCATCTGCTCGGGAGTCGGTCCAGGGCCAAGGGTGTGGACCTTGGTGATGAAGTCATAGCCTTTGATCCAGCCTTCTTGGCCATCGAGGGTAGCAAATTCGATGGTATGACCTCTTGCAGCGAGGACACCGCCGATTTCAAAAACGGGGCCTGAAGAGGGTCAGATCTCGGCTGGCTAGTGCAGCGGCATAACGGATAGGAATTGACATACTGGCATGGGTGAATCCGCCCGTGGTCACCACCAGCAGGATCTTGCGCGACGGATGCGCCAATTCGGGACTCGCCATGGTCAATGCTGCTGTGAATGATGGCTTGACGACAGTTTGACAAACTCGGGTTTCAATGAGAGAAATAATCAGTCCCGGATGGCCCGATCTCGGTCATTGCAATAACCGGTCGCACTTTTGTTCTCAACCAACAGCGGAGGGTTTGCCGGTTCGTGATTGGCTATCTGGTAACTCGCCGACGGAGAGATTGTTTTGAGTCAGGCCACTTTGCACTGCCGGGACAACCCCTGTTAGTGTCTCGGGTTTTTTAGGCCACTCGAGGACACCCCTGCTATAGCCAATCAGGACCTGAAGAGCACAAAGGAAGACTTGAGCTTGCATTCCCTCCCACTGACTATCGCAATACAACAATTGAGACTTGAGTGCTCTCTACAATTCATAGACTATATCTGATATAAATGTTAGCCTGCCAAAGCTCTGATGTCTGGTTGCCAGGGGCTTTTATCTATAAAAGATTTGGTTAAAGAGCTTAGCATAACGATTTTATTATTTGTCATAGCTGTTCCTTAGCTGTCAAAATAGCCCAAGTTATAAAGACATAGACTACTATAGGAGCAGCCCAAGTGAGGAAGTAAGGGAGCCCTATGGTTCTGGTTACAAGCTGTGAAGGATAATATTGCAAGGTTTCTGCCTTAGGCATCCAAAGCACAGACTTTCCCTACAGGAGCGGAGGCCCACAGCCAGCTAGCATCATCACACAAGGTTCTTCATTAGCCTCATAGGCAGCCTTACCAACCCTATACCTCATTGCAACTGCACCGCAACTGCAGGTTGAGGGTCATATAATTACCCAGGGTCAATATCAATAGGGTCTTGAGTAAAAATAAAGATAACCTGAGATAAAATAAGTTGTTTTTAGGTCTGTTGATAGCCTGGTTGTGTTCTTTTGTGACTAGTTGATTCTTGTTTTGTTTTGCGCTCTATCACAAACATTGCACGGTACTATCTTTACTTCATGTTGACATTCTTATCTGATTTTATTTGTGCACTTCTGCTTAGTCAGTATTTATATATCAGTAGCTAATTCTTCCCATATCTCTTGTCTTGTGCTCTTGTGCTCTAGATTCTATCTATAGGTTTACTGTGCTTGGGCTTGTCTTATCACCTGACTAATCATGTGATCAATGAGATTGAGACAAATCGGGCACGTGGTTCGTGAGAATTGTCGTGCCTTAGGCACCGACAGCACACACCCTTGTGGTTCAGGGAAAACACCGGACTCATAGAGTGGGCACTATAACTATTAATCTGACCAGGAAGAGACCATCCATGCAACATCATTGGCGAGATTAGGTAGTCGGATTAAGAATGCTTATGGCGCTGGGAAAGCCGAGGCCACCTTGCGGCGAAATGCATGTTATGTCGCTGGTAAAAAGTGTTCCCATCGAAACACCATATAGTAAACCGAGAAAAGATCACACTACATAGATAGACTACAGGAATACAAAAAAGCTTCATAATTAATGACCCCCTGGAATAGAAACTTTAACTTTTTGATCATCCCCACTATCATGTGTAGACAAGTTCTGTCAGTAGATAGAACCTCCAAGTATTGTCTTGCTCACACAATGGCTATAAATAATGTTAGAAAACGCCCTTTACAAGAACATCTAAAGTAATTCCACGGATATAGTTTCCTTGATATCACGAGAAGAAAAACCCAGGTGTAGTTCAATATTTCCCTTTGGGATCCGCCAATCCTGGGCTTCAACATCCCAGAAACTCACATCTCGACGGGTCAGGATGAACGCAGTTTTCTTTGATTTCCCAGGTTCTACCTGAAGTTTGTCAAAACCTCGTAGAACGCGCACAGGGGTTCCAGAGGGAACGTCAGTCTGTGGCAGGGAGACGTAGATCTGAGGCACAGTGCCACCGGCGACGGCACCTGTATTTGATACAGTCACGGAGACGGTCAACAGTTGGTTCCAGAGATCGGCGTTACCTCCCATAGATGTAGCGGAATTATTGGTAGCAGACGGGGACGGAGTCAACTCTTGCTGTGGCTGTTTCACTACCGAGACATCGCTCATGCTGAACGTTGTGTAGCTCAGGCCATAGCCGAATTCGTACTGAGGCGTAATATTCATGGCGTCAAAGTGACGATAGTCGATAAGTAAGCCTTCGACAAAGTCAGACTGCCATGCCGATGACTTGGTGGCATCGGGGCCTTGAGGGTTCAGTATCGGAGTATTGTAGTCTGATTCCTCCTTGGCTATTGTGTAGGGAAGTTTACCCGAAGGGTTGACATCGCCGAAAAGGATATCAGCAATCGAGTTCCCGCTTTCTTGCCCGGGGTAGTGAGCGGCGATGATGGCGGAGACATTGGGGTTTGATGCCCAGGGCAATGTGTTGACACCTCCGGAGTGGGTGATGACAATAGTTCGCTTTGGGCATAGGGAGGCGACCTTTGCGACAACGGTGCTGGAGTCATCGTCTGCTTCTAGAGTAGAGCGATCATGTCCCTCCTCTGCCCAGGTCTTCAAGAACAACAAGCAGATAGCGGGCCTTGGGTAGAGGGAAGTGAAGTCACCCTTAGCCAAAGCGGTATTGTTGGTGATGAATTGCACCACGTCCTTTTTCCCTGCCCGAGACTTGATAGCCTCCAACGGCGATATGACGTATGAGTTGCGACCTCCACCAGCTCCACCGCCAATAACCACTGTTCCGAATTCAGGACCTCCGTGCGAATAAATGTCCGGGGACTGAACAAGGGTTGCAGGGTCGGAAGCATCACTGCCGAACACACCGAGGTTGGATGTGTTGTTAAGGGGAAGGATTCCGTCGTCATTCTTCAACAAGACGGTCCCGGCTGATGCTATCTCTCGTATCAACTCATCATGATCCTCCCGAACGTCCCGACCCCTGGGCGTGGGAGCGTCAGCAGGCAAAAGACCCAGGAATTGTAACACAAGATAATATGTTGATGGATCTACGGATGGGTAGTCCTCGTCCTGGCGTAGATAATAGTATGGAGTAAGGACGCGGCGAACCATGTCGTCTAATCGGCTTGAGGGCAACGTCCCGTTCTTCACCCCGTCGACAAGATTGGTCCCATAGTAGGAGTGTCCAAGATCAGTAGATGAGATGGGCCCCGGGACATTGAGGTCCAGACCGGCTTTGGCCGACTTTATTCCCGAAGGAGTGGCAAAGAAGTCAGAACTGACGTAGCCCCCGAAACCGAGTTCTCCTTTGAGGAGGTCATTGATCAGCTTGGAGTTCTCGCAAGCATATGAGCTGTTAACCCGGTTGTAGGCACACATGACCGACGCGACCCCGGCGTGTACAGCGTCGGCAAAGGGCCAGAGGTACAGCTCGTGCATTGTCCGATCATCGAGATTGGATGATACGGCGTCGACCATGACACCGTTCACAAAGGCCGACTTCCGTTGGGTCTCTTGCTCATTTCCAATCAAGTGTTTAACTGTGGCTTGGACCCCAGTTTCCTGGGTGGCTCGGATCGTCAAATCGACAGCGACGCCAGTGAGATAGGGATCTGGAGAGAAGCCTTCCCAGTTGCGCCCGCCCCACGGACTCCGCCCCAATGGCCCTGCCACAGGGCTGCAGGGGTATCACAAACGTTAGCAAAAGATTCTTGCAGAGTCGGGCACGAGGGGTGGTATAGTAACCGCTTACCCGAGCACAACGTGGGCCCCTTTGTCCCGAAACTCCTGGGCCATGGCCGATCCCCGAGCGTACATCAGCCGCTTATCCCAACTTGCCGCAGTGGTCAACCCAGCGGGGAAGACACTGGCTCTGTCGGCCAATCGCACAGCATTGGGGCCATCCTGCAGGCACAAACCGCCGAACCCGATACGGGCAATTGGGGCGATGTATTCGATGCAGGTACCGTCCATAGTACCCGTCACCATGAGAGACTTCTCAGTGACGTTCATGCGAGCAATAAGGGCGTTTGCCTTGCCATGGGCCTCGTTCCATCTGGTATGGTCTAGCCCTGGGCCTGCTGGGTATTCTGGAGTTTGTGTTAGACCCGTGATAATCCCGATATCGTCACATCAGGCTGTACGTCACATACTGACCGAGGACGCATCGAGTGCCGCTACCCAGGGGAGGGCACACAGGCACGATGTAACGAGTCCAAAAACGTGCATGCTGGTTTCAACGGGCTGACGAATGTTTCCACTAGAGGTACTGGACGCCCGGTTATTTAGAGCTAGACACTGCTGGTTCCATGCGTCAACCTAAGGTTGCAGTGAAAGTTTTAAGGTTAAGAATGTTTTTACAAGTAAGCTACTGATGGTTCGAATAAGCAATTACGCTCAAGACGGCTCAGTCGAGGGCCGTTAAGCACCGATGCAATTTTACTCTGATAACCTTCCGAGAACCTACTGCTCAGCCCTAACGCGGTGGAACTGAGCTGTGAAAAGTCGCCGAGGAGTGCGGTGCTGTCTCGGTGGGTTAAACAAGTAATTAAACAGCTGAGCCCCCGCTGCAACATTGTGGATGGGTGGTTTGGTTCACTCGTTATCCACTTGGGCCTGGATAATAATAACCACCATTTTCCCAGGCAGCATTCAGCTATGCTATAATTATGGTGCGACGACGAATCCTCGATCTCATCTGAACGCGTCGGCAGATAGATTAACTGATGTTGTGCGGAGTTCCGTGCCGGAAAATCGGAATATAGCGCGATCCTCCGATCCTTCGTGTATTAAAATCTTGGCCCTGGCTCGATCCTTCAATCCTACGGCTGAGCCTTGTCTAGCGCCCACGTGCGCTCGCCAACGCGCGCCACAGGTTGTGAAGCATTATCGCCCATAGAAGCAAAGGCGATCGCAAATGCCGTCTATCCGTACCATCACCCAAGATGTGCTGTGTCAATCAAACTCTACGACACATGTTTATGGGATGCGCGTTGATGTGTCGACTCTTGCCTGCTTTGGAAACCGAAGCTGAATTCCTTTGATCCACCCTGCCAAGTTTGCGAGGCAAGCGATATGATGTCTGGAGATCCGAACACATATATATAGGATGCCAAGGTGCCAAGATGCAAGATAGAACATGCCAAGCTGCCAAGTCAATCAACAACTCCCCCATTGACTCCTTAGCAACTCCCGTCATGGCACGACTCAGCCTTATCGTTGCGGCCTTGGCTGCCAACAACGTCCTTGCAGCCCCTGCCCCTGCCCCTGCCACTGGCCTTGAACTCCCCACGCTGGTTCCTCGCGACAACACGACCAGCACACAACAGAAAGCCACTGGACACAGCGGCTGTTCAGGCGACACGTCTTCAACTGATGGCGTTCAAGCGATCATGGACACTGTCGACCCTCCTGCCTGGCTTGACATTATGCTACTGACTTTCCCCAATGGAGAGTCGGACTGGCTCAACAAAATGTGGACTTTCGACTTCCCCGACCAGGGTTCATCTCCTCTTTCTGGATGTGGAAACATTGGAGGTGATTGCAACATTGATCCCCTGTGCAAGGACTACCCTAACGCCATGGCATACTGGACCATGAAGGGGGTTGCCATGTTGCACAGCAAGATCAACACGATTCACTCTATGCTCCTCTGGGACGGTTGGCTGGCTGGTCTGTCTATTGATCAGATTGCCAAGGACTTTTCATCCACCAGCCCTGATCAGGGTTGGGCCAAATGGATTGCGGCTGCCTTTACCATGGCTGGTGGCATTGCAACTGGTATCGACCTGAGCAAGCCTCTTCGAGGAATGATTGGTTTTGCCTCTGCTGGCATGACTGATGTGTCTCTCTCGCCGTCCAACTCGGACATGGTTGACGTTACCTCGGTTGAGAACACTCTCCGCAACATCGTCGGCGGTGCCGGCAACTATGTAGCCAGCATCCTGCAGAATGCTACTGGAAACGGTGATTCCACTACCTTGCCCATTTACACCGAGACCACGCTTCAGCACGGCACTGCCAGGTTCTTTGCCGATAACACCATTCTCCTTGACGAGAACAAGGACAACTCCAGTTTCGTGTCTGCCTACAACACCTTTGGCAAGAACATCGTGCGTTCCACGCCCTCTTAGACTACGTCCCCGAACTGACACCTTGCAGGAGAAGAAGCTTGTTGATGTTGCCATGAAGACGGCTTGGTACGTCCTCGTTGCTGAGCAGGATGTCCAGCAGGGCGATTGCGACATGACTGGCGCATTGTGGCTCGAGGCCAAGCCGGGCGATTTCCGCTGCTTCTACTTGTCCCACCCCAAGTCAAGCGAAGACTGCGGTGACAACGATCCCAGTACCGTATGTGCTTTCCAACGTAAGAGACTGAAGACTGTGCTGACCTTTTTAGTGCGTCGCTGACGCCTGGGAATCACCCTACAACACCAACAACAAGATGGACAATGGCATCTACACCAAGCTGACGAATAACTACGGCTTCGACTTGACTGTGAGTGGCTATGAGCTTCTTATGTAATAAAACTAACCTCTGTAGGAATACTATACCTCGCTGATTGACTGCGCGCTCAACGGCAACGGAGACGTTGACATGACGGCTTTTACAAATGACGGCAAGGTCCCCCGATGTTTCTACAGTCTTTACGTGAGGAGTGGATACTGGTATGATGATGGAACAGCCATCCAAAACCTTTTCTTCCATGGGGATATTTAGACTAGGTACATTTTTGTAGTCCCTGGTGGCCTCCCTTGACAGCAAGAGATAAGCTCTATCTGCTGCCAAGATATTCTTCATTGTATATTTCCAATATTAAGATGCTCCTCGGTCTTGAAGTTGGGCCGCAAAAAGACTCCACGGCCTCACTTGCTTGCCAGGGAGAATATAAGTGCCGTTACCCGTCGTATTCTTTCCTCCACATCCAACGCACCAGTTGATGCCGAGCGGCGGGGATTCAAAGATGGCCTGGCCTCTGAGATTCCAACCAACACCACCAGTGATAGTCCAGCCATGACCCGAGCCGTTGGAGGCCCGATTTACAAACATGCTGGTCGCTGACGTGTCTTCAACTAGCAAGCCCTGCGCCCACCTTTCATGAGGATAAATGGTCTGTTGATTGGACATTGTGGTATAGCGGGCGACCACATTCGGTCCTGCAGCCAAGGAATCCGTAGCAACAGAGAAACATCTTGCCGTGGGGAGGCCAACCTGCTTGCAGTCCTGAACAAGGACTTGAGAGCCCCTTATCAAGATGTCGAAAGGAAGTGCCCGTCCCGTGATGTCGAGATTCCGGTTCATGTGAGTGTTTTGGATGGTGATCCGAGAAGCATCCGGCTGGACCTCGACGAATTTGTTGAAGCCCTCCAAGGTCAAGCCGCTTGCCCAGCTGTCAACGGTCCAGGATGGAAACAAGACAGCGGGTTCATTGCAGGTGTCGTTTCCAAGGGGAGCGCCGGAGCAAGTATCCGGGACTTGGATGTGGAGATTCTCAAGGCCCATCTCCGAGTTCATTATTGGGGGGATATAGGCCACAACCTCTGCCTGCATATATCTCAAGTCAAGACCGTCTGTCAACGGTATCTTGAGCGTGATTTGGGACCCGTCGATGGCTTTGATCTCATTAGGGGACATGATTCTCTTGTCTACCTTTTCTCGAGTTAGCATTGGTTTTGTCTTCGAAGGAGAGGATAAGAATGGGCACCATACGGGTATCCAAGTCTGCGGGACGCCGTCTCGCACCAAGTCACTCATTCCATTGTATCTGATCCAGTCTTCTGTCACAGCCCTTGAGATATACACGGGCTGATTGACCTCGAAGCCGGTGCTGTTGATGACTGTAACTATAGAAGAGCCAATAGGACAATACTCGTCGGTGATGTTCGATCTGAACCCGAAATCTGGTTTGGTATCATTGCCCGGGGACCCGAGAATGAAAACAGGATCAGATGGCTGCTCTTCTAGTATAAGAGTTGTTGTACCACTCTTAGTAGAGCCTGTAACAACGACGTTGCTGCGTATCTGTATGCCGGCAGTGATGGATAGGTTACCTGGGGGCAGCTCGACGGCACCTCCACCGCCGGCTGCGAGGGTATCGATGGCTTCTTGAATTGCGGATGTCGCGTCGTCGGAAGGATTGCCAGGGGCCGACACTCTGATCCTGGGTCTGTGGGTTGTAGGCAGTGGTATGTCGGAGTTGTGGTAGCCGGAGTAACTGAAGTCCGGGAACTTGTCACCGCGGGGGCTCACAATCGAGGCCCAGTTAACGGTGTAAGAATGGGTGTGTTTGTGACCTAACACGAAATATGCGATCAGGATCAATATCATGAGAGCGAATGTGATGGGAGGGAATATCATGATAGCGATGCCACGGGGACGTCCCAAACAATTTCAACGAAAGAACAAAGGATGCAGAGGAAAAAAGCGGCTTGGGCTGCGTAAGGGCAAGAGTTATTCAATGCGAGGAAACTTTGGCCGGCGAAGATCAATCATGGTTTAACTTTGATCCGATTGGAATGAGGTTTGCGTGGTCTGGATGTTAGGTCATGGCTGAGTACTAGTCCATGTACAATGACCTAAATGCAATAAAGTTCTCAGATATCAATCTGATCCTCCCTATAGTTCTCGACTGTAGATCACTGAACGTCACAATCGGCATGATTCCAGAATCTCAAACGAATTCAACTCTCACGATCAAGTTGATCAGATATGATATCGAGCATCCTTGCTTGAGCGTGGCGAGGCCGATTTGTCTAATTTGGAATTTACGGCTTCGGACGGCTGGCATGTGGCTGGCCTAGTCAAAGGCCGTTGCCGAGTGTGGGCTTGCATCAAAGGGCCATGAGTTCCTGCAAAAGTGACACGTCAGACGCTACCTCGCAAAGGGGAACGGTACTCTGCTAGGGCGGCACAGTATACACTTAGTCTCCAAAGTCTGTCTCATGAATCGTCGTACGCTCGGACATCATTGACATCATAGGTACCATTGTATTTCGCCTCTGACAAGAGCGAAGATCGAGTTTTCAAGAGTATAGTGGTCTACAAGCATGGTATTCAAAGACTGCATCTTATGTCGTCATTGCCTTTTTTTGCAGCCATCACGGGCCGATATCGAGAGTGCCGTCCTAGCCAAAGTTTGACGCTATACCCGGAATCCCAATCTCGGAAGTGACGGTAGTTTTGCAGGAAGACTAGAGATCGGACATGCGCTGTCATGAACCGTGCTCGCCGTGAGGTTGCCAACTCCGAAATCCAGGGCAAAGCTTGCCAGATCCCAAGAAATGTCGTTCTTGGATCGTTCGATGCGTGCATGATAGATCGATGGCAGTCGAGAGCTTCGGCTATTGCTGGGAATACTACACGACATATGTGATCGTTGTTGTGAAGTGCTTAGCGACGTGGCTAGATTTCAAGGATGGACCGATGGACCGTTAGCTTGACCACGAACTAACATCAACGTGCGGTAGCGACATGGACGAAAATTGAACCCATTCATTCTGTTGTGTCTCAGGATCTAGACAAGTCTTATCCGACAGGACCCCTCTCCTTGGCGAAGCCTAGACCGTGGGGCCACAACGATTCCAACGTTCGTTATATCCCCAGACTCAAGGGCAATTAAACGGTATCCAGACCTTTTTCTTGGCTACGACCTGTCATAAGACCCGACGAGACCATGAATACCTTATGCACATGATGTTGGGTGTTTACCGTTGTGGTTGCGACTGTCGACCAACAGTCACCAAGGGGAATGTGACACGATGCTCCCAATTGTCCTGGACCATTTGCCGCCGAACCCTGATCGGCAGGCACCGCACCGGATGCGTGACTAGCGGCAGCCGCCCGTCGCCATCTCCTTTTGTCTCTAGGCCCGAGACTAGACTACGAGACTATGGCTCCCCAATCTGTCGGCCTCATGCTAGCCCATTCTTTATTTCGGGCCGGCACATATGGTCTCGATAAGGAGAACTGCACTAAGGCTGATGCATAACCACCGGCGTCTAGATTCACACGGGTCTTTGTTCCTGCAGATGTGGCGCCGTGCTGCGGGCTCCAGTCATCATTAGCCCGTGGCATGTCCGAGGTGTGAACTATTGAGGCGCCCGCATAGCTCCGACACGCCCATAGCTCGGTGCTGGCTGGCGGGGAGCCAAACTGAGTTGTAGCCTTCCCGACGAGATGCGGATAAGCAACAAGGCTTCTGGGTGGCTCGATTCAAGCCGTATGGATAACGCCGCCCGCGGTGGTCGCATCAACAACGTGAGCAGCTCAGAGTCAGGGGTAGGATCGAAAGTCTGGAAGCCTTGGCGCCACCGATCCCACGTTTGCTGGGATAGGTTAGCTGACGGAGGGTACGGCTGTTCGGCTACTCTGCCTGCCAAAGTACCTGAGCTTTTGCTACTACAGCAATTGACCTAAACTAGGGAGGTACCGGCCGGCAATTTCGGGAACTAAAATAACGCTGCTTTGCAGGCGTCAAAGTGCTGGGGACTTTGTAAAGGGGCTGCTCAAGTGCCCTTTTTGTGACAGGCTGTTTAGAATTTGAATTAAGAGACAACCAATGACGGAGTTTAGGAAGATTTTGACCCCTGATTGACATTGTGCCATGATTGGTTCCTCAGAATGTGCGATCTGCTGTCTTGAGCAGTAGTCACGCAGATCGAGCACTTGGTCGGATGACCTCGACTGTTAGCACAACATCAATAGCACTAGGTGGTGATAGCTGTAGAAGACAACATTCTGGTGCATTATGTTGTGATTAAGAAATAATTCACTCTGGTTAGGTATGATCAAGATATGCGATGAAGAGCGACGATTTGGTCTTGGAACAATAGGTAGATATAATATTAAAAGTTTCGTCTCTTACTAGAAGAAGACGTTAAGAATGATTAATGAAGCCAATATGAATAAAACATGATCAACATATCCTATTGTTATTATCCAAGTCTTCCATAGCTTTGGCCAGAAACCAGTGGCCTATTCAACCTCAAACCCTGAGCCTGAACTAGGGGGACGTTCGGTTATTGAAGTAGAATGCCTTACTTCTCCCCTTTCAGCTGCAGACAGATCATTACTCGCCGCAGCATCCGTTGCTGCGACGCCAGCTGCTGCCACAGGCGCAGAGGATGCTGTCACTCCAGACATGCCCCAGACTGAGATATATGTTAGTTTCAAGCTCTTGAAGTCTTGGTGTGATTTCGGAAGGCCATACCTTGACTGCCGAGGTTCGTAGCAACCTTTGTAAATATGGTGACACTCATGAACGGTGAAATGCACTTGTTTATGCAATACCCCAACAGAAGCTTGTGTCCACGTCTCCGCAGTTCCGGCTCAAGAAGAATTGAGCAAAAGAACCACATGGAGGGTAGCTGCCCAATAACCAGCATCGGGACCAGTTTCATGATGTTAGCGTGGTGGATCAAGCCCCTGACGAACAGAATGGTGTTCAGTGCTCGATAATAGACCATGCTGAGGCGGACGACTTCAATGGTGGCTGCGATGCGGGTGAGGGCAATCATCTTCTCGCCCGCGACATAGAAGTAGTTGTTGAAGTAAGCATTTGAGCCCCATCGACGTCGTTGGCTGAGATAATGCTGGATTGACTGGGGTGCCACCGTCTCACTGATAGCGTCGGGCACAAAAAGTGTTCGGAGATGCGTCCCCTGGGACAGCATCGAGTAGGTGAGTCTTCTGTCTGTGCCCTAAGAAGAGAGGTTAGTGAGACTATGTAAGGTAGGGGGAGATGCTTCAACTTACAAGATACTGGACCTGGTGAGAAATAACCATGTACCCCGTCACCGGTTCGGCATACTTTCGGATGGCACCCGCCATCTCTTCCCTAACTGCGATCATGGTAATGCAGCCTGGGAGGCAAGTGACCTTGCCGACGAAACCCTCCGCTCGCCTTCTCACATACTGTCCGAACGTGTACTGTGATTGTTAGCAAGTGGACTGGACCTGGATGGTAGCTAGAGAAACTTACTTGGAACTGTTGGTATAGGTTCCAAAAAGACCATTCATACCCCGGCTCGAGTTCGACAAGTACTAGACCACAAGCAGCGATGGCGTTCTCGTCCCTCGCAATGGCATTTGCCAGAAGAGCGATAGCCCCCTTGTAGATAGTTGAGTCTGCGTCCGTGCAGAAACACATGTCGAAACCCTTGAAGGGCACGCCTTCTGTCAAGGTCGGGAGAATATCCGCCCAGATTTCCTTTCGCAAAAGCTTTGTGTAGATAGAGCAGTTGTCGCGGGGATAGTTGAAGAGGTCGTGGCAGAGAATGAGAGAGTCCTTCTTGCCTGCATTCTTGACTTTCTCAATAACAATGACGGGCACGTCCTTCATAAACCCGGCCATCACACGAAGCACGCCTCTCTTCCACTTGAAGGTCACATAGGGCCGCTCAAATTCGCAAATGACCCTGGTCATGTGTGATCGGACATCCCGAGGGTTTCCATCAAGGACGACAACCATGACCTGGCGGTGCGGCTCAACACCGTTGTCCCTAAGGGAGAAGATGGTCTTGACGATTTGCTCCTCGCTCTCGGAGTAGGCGGGAATGAGTGAGAGGATCCAGAGCTGGGATACCTCCTTAGGTGGGCAAAAAAGATGATAGATGAAGCGGGACATGAGTCCAAGTGGGGAGAGAATAGCTGACAAGAAATCCTTGCTCTTGATGAAGAGAATCATGACGAAGATGAGCTTGCTCTTCTTTCCAAAAATTGCGGTAATGGTCATGAGAATGTTGATAAGTACGATGATGCCGAGGAAGATAATCCTTTGTTTCCGCAGATCTTGAGGGGTGAGAATCCGGGCTGGGTCAGAAGGATCTTCAATTGACGGGTAGCCGCACCCTTCCACTGTGTCTTTGGAAGGTTGCGTGGTCTTTTCGTCATCTGAAGATGTCCAGTCATCTCCCCCGAATGCTGGTTGTTGTTGCTGCTGCTGTTGTTGTTGGAGTCCATCACTAGGAGTTGTGATTTCCTGTGTGGAAGGAGACGTAGAGGCATGCATGGGATTAGAGTTGATTGATCGGCTGGTTTGGTGCGGGATTTCCCATGATCCTGCAAGTTAGGAGCATGCGGTTGAGATAAGAATGATAGCCATCATAGGCTTCGGGAGCAGTGTCCGGCAGCCAAGCATGGTGGGCTGACATTTGCCACACCCAAACTCGACGAACGGTATGATCAGGAACAGAGGTCCATGTCTGGATGTGTGGCAACAGCGAGAGGCTTGATGCTGGAAGGCTTGGCACCGGGATCCAGCCCAGGGCCTCGACAGACTTCGGCCATAGAAGCCATCAGAACGCGACTGTGCAAGCCGGATAGGTCAATTCCAATAGCTTTAGTCAAATTCCTGTTCGCTTGGCAAGCAGCTGGCCCCATGGGCCATGCACTCTATCTCGCTGGATGCCACGGAGTCGTTGCGGTGCACGATGACGGGTCACAGGGTTAGGTAATCCTCAATCTGGAAACGACTTGGTCGAAGCTCGTGTGGCTTGATAGCAAATGCCAGACTGCATTAAACCTTGCCAGGGTCATGGAGTTCGTCGAACTCTCCCCTGCATGGGTACCTTGCACGGGGAGATGCCGTTGGACTCGATTGTAAATCCCCAGTGCCGGTTCCCGACTCCCCACATTCCTTTTGGGTGAGCTAGACGAAGTGGCTGATGCCGGGGCGCGCCGTTGTGATAAACCGGCAAAAGTGTAATGTACCTTGCATTAGTAGGAATAGTGACAGCTCAAAGTATATCCACGCCGCCACAGTATCCCTATCAAGACACAACCAGGCTTGCTCCGAACCCCCGCGTTTTGAGGGTCCACCCAAACCACTGCGTCGGGTCTCTGGAAGCCTGGACTGAAGGCCGGAATAGACGTTGCTATTCTACGCATTCCACGCACATTAGAGTTGAGGCTGCCACGAGTAGATTTGTGATGCTTGCAATCATACGTTGATATCATACGTTGATCAGAACGATCTGGCTTTCTGGATTGCCAGGGAAGCACATTTTCGACTCTACGGTAAAGAATGGAACATGACCAAACGGAAAGGCGCAAACCTTAAGGCCCAAGATCGCGGAAATAGTAGAGATCACGACTTTCCGCCATGAAATTAGAGTAGCCCACACCTCAGTGGCAGTGGCGGTACCTTGGGGCCGCGACCGCCAAGCGGCCTGTTTAGAGGAAACTAGTCTAGTATAGGATTTGATGGCCCTAAGATTGATACATCACTTCGGTACCTTGTACATGCCGCCGCGGCGATTGCCACGCGATGGAAAGCACATAGCAGAGTGGCTAGAGTTGTCGGTAGTTGAACTCACCTTTGTGGGTTAAAAGACTATCTCGATTTGTGAGAGGGCTTTCCACAGTGGGCTAGGCCATGCCATCTGTCCAAACCAGCAGTCTAGACTGCTCTCTGCAACTCAGGGTCTGTCAACTGTGGGATGTTTGTCCAGTTTCTCACATTCCATGCATAGGATGCTCTGCGAATATCAGTGTGTTGATCTTTCTGGGCAAGATCCAATGGCTATAAAGGCCGGGCCTCAGCACTTGGATTGGACTTCAGAATCAAATCAATCTCATCTCAGTTCTTTCAGGAGCCTCATCATCTCATCACCATATCACCGTCATTCACCATCTTTGACACAATGCCTACCTTCGCCAAGCTCGCTCAGAGGACCAGCTCGCGCAAGTCTGCGCTGATGGAGCAGTGGAAGCACTCCAAGGCTTCTCATGCAGTCGTGACTGCTGAGGCCACTCCCCTTGTTGCCGTCATCGGCGTGGGCTTCGTTGGCACCGGCCTCGTCGACTCCTTTTCGTCCAAGTACGAAATCCTAGGATTTGATATCAGCGAGGACAGAGTCAACGAGTTGAGAGCCGAGTTCAAGGCGAGACCCAACGTCGCTTTCACCTCATCTGAGGCCGACCTCAAGAAGGCAACTCACTTTCTCGTTTCGGTCCCCACTCTTCTTCGCTCAGACAAATCTATTGATCTGTCCTATCTACGAAGTGCCTTGCGCAAGGTTGAGCAGTGGGCTCGACCCGGCTCCACTGTCGTAATTGAGAGCTCGGTCGCCATTGGCTTGACCCGTGAGCTTCTCGGACCCATTGCAAAGGCTCGCGGGCTGTTTGCGGGAATGTCCCCAGAGGTAAGCTTGATCCTATCTTAGCTCCCATGTTGCGGTATAATAACGTCTATATAGCGCATTGATCCAGGCCGAACTGAGCCTCCCATGCGAACCATTGCCAAGGTCGTCTCGGGACTTGACGATGTGGTTCCTGGCTCCCTTGATGCCGTTGTTCGCCTCTATGGTCGGGTTTTTGACAACATCGTCCCGGTGTCAAAGCCAGAGGTTGCCGAGATGACCAAGCTCTACGAGAACTGTCAGCGGATGATGTGCATTGCCTACGTCAACGAGATGGCTGATGCCTGTCGGGGTCTCGGTATTGACCCATTCGAAGTTTGCAATGCCGCTGCGACTAAGCCGTTTGGTTATCTGCCTTTTGACCCCAGCTTGGGCGTCGGTGGACATTGCATCCCGGTCAACCCCTATTATCTGCTTTCGAACTGCGAATTTCCCCTTCTCCGGGCTGCGGTTGAAAAGATGAACGAGCGCCCCAGCGAAATTGCGCAGAGAATCGTTGATGGATTCTGCAGCAAGGACAAGGAGGCGCGGAGAGACTCGGGCATCGAATTGGGGAAGCGAGTCCTCGTTGTTGGCATGGGATTCAAGGCAGGACAGAGTCATCTGGTCAACTCTCCCGGGCTCCAGCTCGCCCGAGAACTCAACAAGTTTGAACTCGATGTCAATTTTGCGGATCCCCTGGTCGGCCAAGCTGCCGTGCCTGAAATCACTCGGCTGCCTGACGAGCACTGGGTCAAGGAGAAGCTCGAGGAATTCGACCTGATCGTCGTCAGCTTTAGGCAACATGGTCTGGACTTTGACGTCCTGAAGACACTGTCTGGAGTTGATGTCCAGATGTGGTGCCATTAATTGCAAAGGGATTGGGTTGTTTGGGGGCGTTGCTATGTTTTAGTTTTCATCCTATTTGTTTTGTATGTTTGAAATGCTATTACTGTTTAACACTGAGACCGCTCATATTTTAATCTGACCAATACAAGCTTAAGAGCCAAAAGAATACAGATTTGGTTCAACTAGTTATTCGAGCAAAGTCCTCGGCCCTTTCAATCTAGTGGTTTTACTATATATGATCTTCGAATCCTTTCTATCAATCTTCAAACGCTTAATGCTCACAAAAGTTATAACCCAACCTCTCCCAGAAACCCGACGGGTCGTCATGAAAAGCGCCTCTCTCCTTCATCAACTCCTCCCGATATTCCTTCGCCTCCTCTACACTCATGAGACCGTCAATGTCTCCTGACCTGCCTTTTAGGTCAAGACTCCACTCCTCCTGCTGAGGGGGTACATTGGCCGTGCTGATGATACGAGTAAAAGGGTCAACAAGCCATAGTGCGATAAACCGTCTGTGCCCTGGTCTAGTCTTGTTTTCCAACTCAAAGGGAGTTACGCAGTGTTGAAAGACGTTAGGAAAAGCAAGTAGACGACCTTCGCGTGTCTCGATACGGCCGTAGTTTTGAAGGCAAGCTGCCGGGGCACCGATTCCCAATCGCGTGCCGTAGACGTGCTCCATCCAACTGTATGAGTCCTGGGCAACAAGGGCCTCATATTTGGCCTGGTCTGAGTCTGTCTGCATGCGGAACTGGAGGCTGCTGGGCGTGATATTTTCGGAGTCGAGGTAGTAAAGGGCAGTGCCAACGATGTGCTCATTCATCTGACCCTCGACATGCCAGCTCCCAGAGGGAAATGAAGGGTTCTTGTCTGGAGTGAGCTCTATGGAGACCATTTTGACGACGATTTGAAGACCCGTGTCTTTGAATTGCTGGCGGAGTTGGAGAGATGCTAGTTTCGCCTTGTTTTGTTGTGACGACTGGCTCCCGGCTCCATATGGCCATGGCTCGAAAGGCGGAGGGTTGGGTTGGACTGCCTGGCGAATTTTGGACCACTGGATGACTCTAGGGTCGGCGTAGTCATTGTAATCATATTCGTTACTGTAATCGTCTGGCTCATCGGCTCCTTCTTTGGTGTATATCAACTTCCCAGTGTCCGAAGATACCTTTACACCCTCAGGCGTGGGAGGATCCCAGTTGCGGGGGTTACTGTCACTAATGGCCATGATGGTTAGAACTGGTAAAGTTCTGAGTGAGACAATACTGGATTCTTCCTTACCATGGGTTTGCAGGCATGGGAAACCGAGGCTGAGTCCGTCCAAGCCCCACGAAATAGGAATAACGAGACTGTGCCAGGCAGAAGTCCCACGCCGGAAGGGCTTTCTGGACAAGATTTTCAATGGTGTGATAAATGTCCCGGTGCTTGACCGGGTGCAGGTTGTTGATATAACTGGTGAACTTGACGCTCCCGTCGTCGTGAAACTTGAGATTTGAAGGGAGCCACTGGAAGTTGAGAGACCAGGGGTCTGGGTCGCCTTCAGAACCACTTTCGGAAATAGAAATACCACTAGAAGCGCTGCGGCTTTCATCTGACGAGTCAATGTCTGGAGCTCCTCCAGCTCGTGGGATAGGGTCTCCTTTCCCAGCCCACTTGGAGATTGCATCGCCGATGCCCACGACCTCGTCGGGGATGACACGGGTGCGGCCGTATACGAGAGGATACATGGAGGGGTGGACGAGGTCTTGGACCCTATCTTGACTGCCTGGATGCCAGTCTGGATTCAGCTTTTGATCCTCTTTGAGCTTCTCAAACGCTGCGCAAAGTTGCTTCTTGAGCTGGTCATCGATGATTGTGTCTGACTTGACGATTGAAGCTGTGGCATCGAGGGTCGGAACAAGCCCTGACAGCTTGAAATATTCTGCCTTTGCGCGTAGTTCTTGAATGCACTGTCCGGGTAGTTAGCAAAACGGTCTTTGACGAGTTAGTCCTGGAGGCCTAGGCACTCACGAAATCGAGGCATGCTTCGTCCAACAGTTTCGTTGGTTTAGCTGGATGTCCGTCATCAGGTGGTGACAGATCCCAGACACTATTTCCAGCAGAAATCTCATCATATATGTCTTTGTCTGGCAATGCCAAAGCCTCGGCGGTCCACTTGCTCACAATGGCATCGTCAAAGACCTTGACATGCCAATTAGGCTTATTTGTGATGTTCTCCATCACCATCATCATAGCGACCTCGCGGACAGGCAGTAAGTCGGAAGTGACTTGAGAATAACGGTGATGGATACCAATTGGATATGCGACATGCGAATCTTGGGAGGCATCGTGGCGTATGTCGAGCCCCAGGCCTGGGTATTTCATAGTAGCATGAGTGGGGGATTGTTGAGAGTAGGGTCTCAGAGAGGGCCTCAGGACGAGTAAGGCTATGGTTCTCGGCAGAGCTAAGGGCCTGACAAGCAATCGCTGCATGGTATTTACATCGATGTGAACGAATTGCATGATTTGGTCCGGGGAAATTGCGGGTCATCGTGTTGTGTCGTGAAGTCAGGTGACCACGCGAAATACAGGGGCCTGCACTCATCTTATTGGCTAGCCAACTGGGCGTCACATTGAGCTTGAGACTTGACAGTCGCGGGCGTGGCTTGCAGAGACTCGCTATATACCGTAGTAAATAGTTCTGCAAGTTACATTAGACAGCGAAGGACAATATATGGATTCCCTGAAATATAGATCGTTGGAAATCATCAAGAGCAGAGCGTAGAGTCTACTTTCAGAGTTTTGAAAGAAGGTGCATCATGACCTTTGACGTGTAGTGAAATAGTTTCAAATATTTCCGTATTTACAATGTAGGTTAAGAACTGGAATAAATACCCTGAAGATTGTCGCTCCCATTTGGCAACTCCATGGCCTGTGCCTCTACCATCTAGATGGTACCAAATCCAGCAGAAGTGGCGAGCCCCTGCGCGGCAGAATAAGCATCAGCGGTAGCAACATTCTTACCTGAGAACTCGCTCAGGAAATCAGTGTCTGATCCGGAAAGAGTGCCAGAGTTGACAAAGCTGTTGACTTCACAGACATGGCCCAGGGAGTCGGAGCAGGCAGCGTTCGTGGAAGCATCAGGGCTGCTGAAGAGCTTGCCGGTGGCGCCGTCTTCAATGGGGGCAGCAATGTCCTGGAAAATGTTGCCCTCAGCAACGACTTTGGCATCGTCACTGAGCTCAAAGGCATGACCAGGGTTGCCCTGCCAGAGGTTGTTCACAGCGTGGAGAAGTGTGTTGCCGGCAACTTTAGGGGCACGGCCAGAGGTTCGGTATATGTAGTTGTTCTTGAAAGTAATGAGCTGAGAGGATGTTAATAAGTCTGCTTATCTAGCCACATGTAAATAAATCAAGACTTACATCGCTAGAACCGGTAAAGTACAAGGACCAGTAGTGGTGACCGTTACAAGTAGCAGACCAATCAGTGTCACCATCAATCTTGCTGTTGGAGATGGTGACACGATTATCAGCCTCGGTGCCCAGGACAATGTGCTGGCGGCCGATAAGAGACGTAGTAACGTGGTCGATCCAGACGAGGTCGGCGTCGTTAAGTGTGATAGCATCACCTCCCCAAACATATTGGGGGTTCAACTCGGTGATGTGAATGTTCTGAATGATGATGTTGCTAGCACCGCTGACGATGCGAAGACCCTTGCCCTTGATGATGCCCTTACTGCCCTCGCCGACAATGGACTTGTCTGAGTTGACGGTGATACCGAGAAGACCAGCCTTATCATAGGTGATATCAACCTTGGGAGCATCAGGCTGGTAGTTATCACACCACCCATCCTTGTTGATAGCGGTCTGGCAAGCTGCGTCAGTTCCCCAGGGGGCGCAGCCGGACTCAGTCGCAGTGCCTTCGGTCCCGGTGAAGTCGAACTCTTGCTGTAGGACAATTACCCGAGGCTCAGAGTCTCCAAGATAAGAAACCAGCTCGTCAGTGGTGGTGGGATACACAGCCTCAGCGGACCCGCCGCCGGTAACACCCTTGGCGAATCCTTCAGCTTCACCAGCTACCCCAGCAGCGGCAACGTAGGGAGCGAATGTGGCCACCACAGCTGAAAAGAAAGAGACAGACTTCATTTTCAAAAGATTTAGAAATATGTTCAAAGAGAAGGGGAACTGAGTAAAGAACTGACTGGTGCATGGTATCGACGAGGCGAAGCCATATTATATTTCTCGGTCAAGACCCGCTGTGGCCCCAAGTATACTTGGAAATGATGGGCACGAGCTCTTGAGCCGCCTCATTGTTCTCGCCCTGAAACACGGCGATCCACTTGCAGCGTGGCTGATGCTTTGACCTTGGCCACTTCCCGTTGCTGACTAGAACCGAGTGAGAACATAACCCCGAGCGGAAGAAGCGCTGATTGGTGGATATTTTTCAAGACTCTTCGCCCGTGGAACTTCGGCAAGTATGCCAACTCTGGGCCGTTTGTATAGGGCGAGAGAAATGGGGATGAAACGGTCGGGATTAGAAAGGCACAGTTGGTGGATTAGTTGGCAGGGATCAAGCATGACGAATGAGGAGATACAAACTGCGAAAAAGCAATTCGTGAACTTACGAAAGGCAGAGCACAAGAGGTGAACAAGGAGTGATCTGTGCAACACGAGCTCAAGGTTCTATAGGTGGAATACTGTATTATCGCAACTTTGCTTTTGCTTGGTAGGCGGTGACCGAGTTTAACACGTGCAAGTTGAGTAACTTGGAAGATACCTTTTTTGACGCCAGTTCCGTGCACAAGAACCATAACAGGCTAATGTTTTTCATCGGATATGCCAACCTAAGAACCACGATCTGCGCACTGCCAGCAGTATTTCCCTGGAACTCGACCGGCCAGTAGCATCGAGAATCATTAACAAGGTTAGTCATCTCTAAATGGCCCAGCGCACAGTACCTTGGGGGAAGCGGACGCGGAAAGGGGCAGAGTGGGGAGGAGATCCATCATTAGCTACGACAGGCCCACATGATCCGAGCTTCTATTATCGCTGACTACTGATAGGAAATAGACCAGTGTTTGTAGGATGGGCTGCCTTCAACTTGACGGTAAACCTGACGGTAATGAATCATATTAAGCATCGCAAGTCGGCCATTTACTATCAACAGCTATGGGCTAGTATCTGGTAGTAGTGGGCAAAGGGAATGCATGTAGAGATTCTTGAATTTAGGTAATGAATAAATCAACGAATGTATATACATAAGCGAGTGCCGTGAGAGTTGAAACGAAAATAGGTACAAATCAGAAAAGCCAATGAGCCTTCAGCAAGCTCTCTCGCCAATATCGAATCGGGTCCCATAGTCCGAAGTGACACATCCTTCAAGCTAGCCCGTTGGCAATATTGTTGTACTGAGAGTTAGGGTATGAAAGGTAGTTGTCCGTGGTATCCAGCGATCCAAGGGACTTAAGGCTGGTGCCGATAAGTGAAGCTGATCCAGTCTTGTCCGCGGAAGCCTCCCAGAACATGCTGCCACCGAGGCCAAGACCTTTGAGATACGATACCTTCGTCTGGGTCATGTCTGGAGTGTCGAAAGAGATCAGCTCTTTGGTGCTGGTGTCGTAGCTATAATAGCCCTTAGCAACGTTATCGTAGAGGACTGTAGCACCACTCTTCGGCAATGCCTTATAATCCCAAACTCCATTCTCCCAGCTTCCAGATCCAACTCCTGAAAAAGGCTGGCCAATACCCGAGGTGCCCTGGAACGAACGGCCGTAAATAGGCATGCCAAGTACGATCTTGTTGGCAGGGACGCCGCCGGCGATGTAAGCTTTGACAGCCGCATCCGTGTTGAAAGGAGTCGCGTTCGGGTTGCTGGCATTCGCGTAAAGGTTAGCGTTATGCCCAGAGTAGGTGCTCCAGGAGCCGGCGTAGTCATATGCCATCAAGTTGACATAATCAAGGACAGCTCCAAGCTCCTTCAGATGGAGCTTGTTGTAGTTGTCTGGACCGGCTGGCGCGGCGATTGACAGCTGAAAGTGATGTCCAGATGCGTATTGCTTGGCATACGAGTCAAGCTCATTGCGGACGGCCTGCAGCAGGAGAACCATGTTGGAAGCCTCAGTATCATTCGCAGGGTATTCCCAATCAACATCAATGCCGTCAAATCCCCAATCTTTCATTAGAGTGACGGCAGACTGGGCGAATGTTGCCCGTGTTGCAGCAGAGCTGGCAGCGGCCGGAAAATTGGTCGACCAGGTCCACCCGCCAATAGATAACATAACCTTGAGTTTGCGATTGGCTTTCTTGAGGAGGAAAAGCTGCTTCACACAACCATATGCGTTGGTTCCAGGCTCATCCCAAGCTGCAGAGGCACATTTGTTAGCATACCTGACAAGGTCATGTGGGAGCATCCTTACAGTCGCCTGTATAATGCTTCTCAAGGTCCGCATAAGAGTCACCAGTGTAGCTTGAATGTTATCAGCTAGATATTCTAAGGTGATACTTGTTTAGTGGGGTGACTTACACAGTCCCGTCATCGCGCACGTTCATAAAGGCATACAACACATGGGAGAGATTCGAAGCTGGGAGGTCTTGAGGTTGATAATTTCTTCCATAGATGCCCCTGTCGCAGGTTAGACCTGCGCGTCCTTACACTCAGAAGTAAACGACACATACCAGTTTACGAAATAAACTGAATTTGCATATCCACTTGCAGTCTTCGAGACATCCGATTCGTCTGTTGACTTGGTTTGGCTTACCGAGCTCGGGGACTGGATGAAGTCGCCCATCGTCACAGATTTCTCAAAATATTTGACCGTAGTAGATTGTAAATGGAGTGCGTAGAACAGAACAAAGTTGACGGGAATGTTTAAGTCTCAGGTACCAGCTTGGAATGATAATGGGGCCGTTGAAGTGTGGGTTTGCAACATAGTCAAGCAAGAGGGAGATTGTGTTGCTGATTATATACCCTAAATTTCTCTTTTACGCCCTAGACAAGCGCAGTGTATCGTTACAGTCGTTATAATCACGTTCACTCTCATCAGTTACTTTTACGAAGATCTCAGAGGGCATGGCTCTCTATGCTACTTCGAGACTGGGAGTAGAATGTTACTTGACACCCTATGATCCGTTAATACAGAAGTAGGCCAGGGACAAACAGGATTTGGAAGCTTCAGATGAGGACCTGACCGTTAATCACCGGACACTTGGATTTAGCAACGTTGCATGCTCTTGTGTTCATTTTACCTTTGCGCAAAACGAAGCCGGGAAGTTAATTAATCCAAGTTGCATCAACAAAGTGAACACAAATGCAACGATTGCTTCCTCGAGCTTTGAGCGTTAGGGGTCGTGATGTTACCGTTTTAGTTCCATCCTCGACTTTCATCTGACTACGAAAAATGGCACAAGTAGCTGCCAACCTTGTTGTGTAGAGATAAACACACTAATTAAGTGTCACGTACTCTCATGTTGCACCCATTAGGGTTCAAGGTAGCGTAAGAGGTCATTTGATACAAGGTACGTGTAGGCGTGATAGTGGCACGAGATTCTCGGCTGTGGTCTCGCGTCGATCTCAACTTCCTGGTGGCAATCTGGATAAGTTGCCTCGGTTCAATATTAAATACTTGGCTATAGTAGACAGGTTTTCGCTATCGACACCATTTTCGGGCGGAGTCGGTGTGGCAGACAAGACATCTGAATATTTAACAGGTTAGGAAGTTAGATAAGGAATGCCTCGCAGGGATTAGAAAGCCCTTGATGATCATGGAAGCCAGAGCAATCGCTGGCCTAAGACCCTGGTTGGATGATCATGGGATGAAAGATCGATGGTTTGTTCTAGCGGCGTGATGTTGATGTGGAGGGCGGGATATGGTACCGTAACATCGAAGGAGAAATTGAGTTGACCAATGGGACTGGAGAGCGAGACAGATCGCTCATGGTAGAAAGCAAAATGTCCGGAGCCGATGCCATATCCAGCTAGCCTCCTCTAAACCGGCTAAAGGCCAGCAAATGAGCGCCTTCGGCCCATCGGTCCCACGATCCAATCCCAAGAAAAGTTGAAGAGTCCCCACCAATTCAAGATTCGGTCCGTCCCAGACTATTGAGCATGGGGCCTCGGTCATTGGGTAGGACGGTTGATACTTGCTGTAAATTATCACTGGACGAGGTTCTGGCGTTGATTTGGACTTCAAGTTGGTTAGTATCGATGTGTGAAGCTTCCTGCGACATACCCCGATGACTTGTTGACAAGAAATTGTGGGTGTTTGTTTCTCCAGTCGTTCTTGCTGGTATACATTCGGGCTGTCTGATTTCAGAACCAATACTCGTGGCTCCGCACCATGTGGTACTCACAACGAATGCGGACGTCTAAGCTGTCAGGTCTCCATCTTCTTCGAGTTACTCCACCTTATATTCCCCATTTTTGCTAGCGTGTCAACTTTCATCTTGTGGCATCAGGTCGCTAGACGGCAATGCTTGGCTTAGTTCTCGGAAGGGCGAGTTGAATAAACAAAAATCGACTGCGTGTCGGTCTTGGCTACCCAGACGCCTCCGGAGTTTCGCAACATGACTTTTCGTGGACTGGATCTTTACTGGCATGAGTATAGTAAAGGAAAGGACGACTTGGGGGCTTCGACGGGCAATGAAACAACGCGACAGTGACAAGATAGATAAGAGGCATGTGTGATCTGGGTGCTTTTATCTGGCAAGCATTTCCCTCCAACGGCGCTCTCGTATCATCTTAAGTGTCAATAGGAGCTCCCAACGAGCCTGACCAAATTTATTGTCTAATTTCGTACAGTGCTAAAGTTGTATCTGCTTGGGTTGCTGCTCGAAAGCTAGAGTTGAATGTGCGGTTAAGAATAACCTCAGTAGGAGGCTTAGAGTGTGTAGAAATTAGGAACACCGGGCTGAAGACTTGAACTAAATTGGTAATAGGCTATCGAAACCCTTTATATCTAAGCTGGCGACGAGTTAAAAAGAGTAAGGGGGCCGAATTTATAGCTTCCACTCGCAGATATACGAATAGAGCAAGTAGCTAAGTGAAAAACCTCAAGTCAACTTATCCAGAGAATTGCTAATTAAACCGGCCTATCTGAAGCAACAAGTCTTTAAAAACTGCAAGGAATGACCCAGACTAACAATGCTATTGGATTTAAAGAACCCCGGCGTAAAATATATGGAACATGAAAAGTGGTTAAGCTCGCTATGAGGTCACTTGGAGAAGCACTTACAAGTCTTTAGATTGACTGGGAACGTTTGACGGCGTTACGATCATCAGGAGGAGAAGGGTAGCTGACGATGGGCGTCAGATGAGCAATAGAGTTGGGCTGAATATCGTGCCTCATATAATTCTACAAGTCTCACGTCCTCTGAGTGATATAAGGCAATGGAACTACTCCTCTGAGCAACAGCACTGTGAATATGTAGATGCACGCCAATATGTTGCAACTTTGATCAATATTACGATGTCTCTCGTCTTAAGTAACTTAGGGATATGTCAATAAGGTCTAAACAACAGTGTCAGAAATCTCGTGGGGGTCGGAGTTAAGAACACGCGAAAAGCCGCCCTACTCCGCCTCGCGTGTTGGGAAGCCCGATAAGCCGGAGATGCTTCATGTCTAGGGCCACTGCTGTTTTGAAGTCGGGCAACGTCTTGGAGATGTTCCGCAGAATTTGCTACTTATAAAATGACAGTGATAGCCAGGCGGCCTTGACAACGGCGGCCAACTGCTTGCCAAAGTCTCTAATTTATCAAGACAACGTTGTCTTTGATCATGTGAACTCCAAACCCATCATTTGCATTTAGAATATTTGTCACTGCTTTCTGGTAGAGTCCCTTGCCTGAGTCTCATGTAATTTTAGCCTTGACGAAGAGTAAGATCTCTTCTGAATGCTACCTTCGCAACACGCTATCTCCGATCGGTGCGCGCTTCGGTTTTCGCCCCGATGCCGCCACTATCTGACACATTTCTCGATCCGAAGGATTGTAAACACTATTTACTTGTCTCGTTCTATTGTCCTATTAAAGTGTGTACCAGATAGTCATTGCAGCTTGAACGGAGTTTACCTCTTATTTCCGCGCGCGAGGTAAACTCAACGTCGCGGATGACATCACAAAGCCCGTCGGGTTTTTGAAGGATGAGCTGGGTGACCACTCATATCGCTAAGAACAACCGCCTATACGAGATGGTGGGGTGACGGTAAGACTTAAATTCAATATCTAACCTCCTTTGCCAGGCTGTTTGCCTTGCCGCTAGAACTCGTACACACACGCTTTCCCATCAATTCATCTGTATAGACCGATACAGAGCATTTCTTTCCTGCCAAAAATGTCTACACCAGAGGCCTTCCCGAAATTGATCACAACCCAATGGTCGAGCAAAGACCCCTCTCAGCATCTCGATGTCAAAAATCCTGCAACTGACGAGGTGCTCACGACCGTCGCCTGCGGTGACACTGACACAGTTGCCGCTGCCATTAAAGCCTCCCAGGAAGCCTTCTCCAGCTGGCGATGGGTGCCGGCAAACGAGCGCGCCTCGCTTCTCCTCAAGTGCGCCGACGCCCTCGAGCTCAAAAGAGAAGAGCTGGCTCGCACCCTCTGCCTGGAGAATGGCAAGCCATACGAGGACGCACTTAGGTTCGACGTTGGGTTTCTGGTTTCTGTCTTTCGATACTTTGGCTCAATCGTCGATAAACTGCCTGGAGAGTTTTACGACCGTGGCGCAACGCATGCTACAATCCTCCAAGAGCCCTACGGCGTGTGCGTGGGAATCCTGCCCTTCAACTGGCCGCCCATCCATACTGGAGGCAAATTGGCCCCCTGCCTGGCAGCAGGCAACACCATGATCCTCAAGCCTGGTGACCAGACCCCGCTGACAGTCCTGCGAATCGTCGAGATTGTCCAGACCGTTCTGCCAGCCAACGTCGTCATGGCTGTACCTGGCCGTGGACCGGCTGTCCCTCAGGCGTTGGTCGCGGACCCAGCCGTCCGCGCAGTGAGCTTTACCGGATCCCCCCGAAACGGTGCAGCCACTGCGGCAGCGGCAGCGACGACCATCAAGCCAACTACTCTTGAGCTTGGCGGAAAGAATGCGCTTATAGTGTTTGAGGACGCGGATTTGGACCGAGCTGTCGCAGATGCTCTCGAGGGCAGTTTCTTCAACAAGGGTGAAGCCTGCACTGCTGCAAGCCGTCTGCTGGTCCACGAGCATATCCATGATGTCTTTGTGTCTAGACTTGCTGCCGCCGTTAGGAAGTTGGTTGTGGGCAGCGGGATGAAGAAAGAGACACATGTCGGCCCAGTTGTCAGCAAGGAATCTCAGGAGCGCGTACTGCGCTACATCGAGAAGGGCAAAGAGGAGGGTGCCACCATCGCTGCCCAAGCCTCTCTACCATCCGACCCTGAACTGAACAAGGGATATTATGTCCCGCCCACGGTCTTTACCAATGTCGTTCTAGCTATGACCATTGCTAAGGAGGAGATATTCGGCCCTGTTAGCGTGGTCCTCAAGTTTTCCACTGAGGAAGAGGCCGCCGAGATCGCCAATAACACCCCGTTTGGGCTAACGGGAATCGTGTTTTCTAAGGATCACGAACGATGTTTACGCATGGCTCGCCGTCTTGATGTGGGCATGGTTTGGTTTAACCAGTATTTCCGAAACGTCTTGGGAACGCCTTTTGGGGGAGCCAAGGACAGTGGCTACGGAAGAGAACACTGCATAGCAACACTAAAGGAATGGACGAGGTCGAAGAGCATTATCCAGCCTTCGGGACTTGGCCAAGTGCCACAATGGAGGGGTGTGAAGGACTGTCTGTAGTAGGATATTCTAGAAATGAGCAGATAACTATCTAACTAACGCCGAAGTTTCGTATCCACACGGGAGACACCGTATTAAACAAAATCTTAAACAACCTTCTCTTCTACCACCCTCTTGCCTTCGAACCTCCCTTTGTTGGGATCGTAGAAGAATGGCCAGGCAAGACGAGGAGTAAAAGCCTGGAGTCATTTTAAGCAATCTCGCCGGCTAATGGAGAGGTCTCCCGTAGGTACCTTCCTAGCTACGATGGAGCTATAGAGATTATAGCATTACGCAACTGTGTTTGATCGAGCCTATGATGGATAGACACTATGTTCTTGGTTGTTATGGAAGCAAGTTGCCCTTGGCGGAGCAATCGTGCAACTCAGATAGTCTCAAATAACTTCACATAGATATCTTTTTAACAGGGATTTACCCATCCTATCTCCTCAAACGCTGAATAAATCCATGTCCGATGTTCCTCATCCATCCGGGTATAGAGGTCCGACATCATACGGTTCGCCCAGCCCGACAGCCACCACTGTGTTTCGAATTTCTTGAGAATAGTGCAGAAATAGGCAAGGATAGTAAAGACCTCCTGGGTCGGATGGATCAGTAATGGCAAAAGGCTGTCCGTGCATCGGTAAATCCACACAAAGGCATCAATACCTTCGGAATTAGGCCAACAATCTGCTGCGAATCGAAGGCCAGCAATTGTCTCCTGATACATGTAAGCCTTATTTAGATCTTCAGAAGACTCATTGATGCGGCTTTGAAGTTGAGTCAACATGTTGTCTTCCCATATTCCAGTAACTACGGGGCATTGTGAGTCATGCCTTGGTACACCAAACCTGAGGAGAGGCGACAAAGGATGGTTCGATAAGTCTTCACCCAATGCTTCATGAAGTCGCTTTGTCCCTTGAATAAGGAACATCCAGTCTTCAAAGTTACCCTCTTCTGCGGGGATATGACCAAAGCATGACCTTTTTGGAGTAGCCAGCGCTACGGTAAGATGTCAGCATCAACAAGCTTGGTGCGAGTCACAATTCGTACCGATAAGGATGTTCAGGACCGAGAACATCAACAGCCCCGTTGTGTTCTTTTCTGTCACATCCTCGAGGAGCTTCATTGCTTCTTGTGATGCAGCTTGGTGGTGGGTTAGAGCAACTGACATGTAATGATCTCGTCGGTTCGGTCGATGGTGCCCCAGGTGCAAGGCTGCAAGGGATAGTATTTCTCTCATAACATAGTCGTACTCGAACGAGAAACGAGGAACGGTTATCCTCCAAAAGTTCCTCAGTGCCGGCGACAAGGAAAGAGTTGCATATGTAGAGGTTTGGTAAACATGGAGCAACTCCAAGTCCATCAGGTTGAGTCCAGCGTTGAAGTCTGGAATTGGAGTGTCCACTCTGATACTGGGGTCTGGGACTCTACTTTCTGATTTCGAGTCCTGCTTCGTCAGCAACGCTGGGTATTGGCACGTTTCCTGTAGTCTTGTGCAGTTGAAGCATGACGGCCTCTGTTCATCGCACTGGTGCCCATATCATTTAGCTGGGCGGCACCACGTGGAAGTGAGTAGCCAGCTTACCTTCACTTTTCGTTTCTTGCACATAAGACATCCCGTCCTCGTCTTGTGATGAGAGATCCGGTACCCTTTTTTCCGTCGCCTCGTTTGGACGTTGATGTTTGATGGGGACGACACTATTGGGCTCAAGGGCTGTTGAGGGCTTGGCTGAGGTTCATGCTTTGTTGGTTCCATCGTCTGGGTGTAACCATCAGGGACTTGGCAATCGAGTTCAGATTCAGTATAGCAGAAGCGGCTGAGGAGAAATTGGCTTTGCAGAGATGGAGTAGAGAAGCGTTGTCGAGATATTTGATGGTAGAAGTCCTACAGGCTGAATGAGGCCCTTGTTAACAATCTACGGCTCTTACCTTGTTAGGGATAGCGGTTGACTGTCACTGACGAAGATAGTTAGAGTGTGAAACAAGGCTACCTAACGAATGATTGGGCCACGCTAGCCACGGTGGGTCGAGTCTTGGCCGCGTGTCTGATATCGTATTGCATACGAGTGCGAGGGCAGATACGAAGCAACGTGCCTCGTCTCCTGAGACCGGACAGATGCCAAACCAGGCTCTAATGAATGCAACGAGAACCTGATACAACAAGATGTCTTAGTCTTCAACTCTGGTGGAATTCGTCATGCATGTTTTATCGTTAGATGACAAAGCCGAGAGGTCTCTACGGTCGATCTTTGTCATGGATGTAGTCAATGAGGGACAATCCTCACCATCATCTCACTTCATGCTTTAATTGAGATGGTTATTCTTGAAGCACGGAGATGCATCCAGGTGGGTATTAATCAGTGCATGACAGAGTACTGGAAGACCGGTTAAGGGCGTCCCAGTCGTCGGTGCTGGGCCAATCGGGTCAAATAGACGATTCTTGCATCTCGCTAAACCAGGGTAACGCAGATGATGGTACTGGCAAGAAAGATCTTTTTGCCCAACATCGTTAACTGGGTGCGTAGGGACGTAGAATTAGAGAGTGTAACTTGAAAGCTTAGAAATATAGAACGAAGTATGAATTTGTAGTTATTTATATATTTACCTATGTTGTACTATGACTGTCATGCGTTTACTTGACAATCTTTATTGCGGCTAAGTAAGTGGCCAGGCTCAAATCCGGGCCTTTGGGGCGTGATGCTACCGCTATTGCCTCTATCAAGCCGGTTAGTGCGTGGTGTCCATGGAGAGAACGATGTGGACACAGAGTGGGTAACCCCTACCAACTCGTACGATCGTACGGAGTTTCACGAGTCAGGTGAGTTGAGTTGCCCTTCGTACCGCATACGAGCCACACTTAGCATGCCGTCTTATCTGAACCTGTATCGCTTGTCCAATAAACATCCATCCCTCTGTGGTACGCCAAAGTAAGGGCGCCTTGGGTGAATCCGAGTTGGCGAGGGGAACAGCCCCGTTAGGGTTTTATAGATTGGAAATTAGACGTCACCGAACTCGTACAGAGCACTTACTATCCGTCATCTACCCTTGCATGGTCCAACTACCGATGCTAACCAGAACACGCTAGCTGTAATGTTGAAGCGCATCGATTAATGAATGGCAATGGCGATCAGCAACACTGTCCTTCTCTTTAAAACGTCCATCACCCATCTAAACTCGGAGCTCCTCCTCAAATATACACCTCTTAGAGAAGTCGATCACGCAGCCGATCTCATTGCTTGTAGCATCCAAACCCTGACTATGGACCCCGAAGACGACGCCTCCAGCTCAGCCACGAGTATGCCGCCAAGATACAGCACAATTGTTCCGGGGGATTTGCTCGCAACGGAACCGATAATGAAAGGTTAGTCCTAACAGGTGCGCTCGACGTTAGTCAATGATCGCATCGAACTAACTACATGTAACTTCTATAGACGATGGCCGCGTCAACATCGACATGAACTCGCGTGCAGTCAAATACCTCTCCTTGCTTCCAAACTTCAAGCCCAGCCCCAGAGACAAATCCGTCGACACCCCCCCTTCTCAAAAGCACGGTGGCGCTTGCGAACCCTTCCCAGTCATGCTCAATATCGTTATTCAGGTCGTCGGCAGCCGAGGCGACGTCCAACCATTCGTCGCTCTAGGCACTGAGCTACAGAAATGCGGGCACCGGGTGCGATTAGCAACACATGCCATGTTTGGCTCATTCGTGCGCGACGCTGGCCTTGAGTTCTACTCGATCGGGGGTGACCCGGCTGAGTTAATGGCATATATGGTGCGGAATCCAGGGCTCATCCCGAGCATGAAGAGCCTTCGGGCGGGTGACATCCAGAAGAAGCGGACAATGATGGCTGAGATCCTAAAGGGGTGCTGGCTCTCATGTATTGACCCTGATCTGATATCTGCAGTCCCCTTCGTAGCGGATGCTATCATTGCTAACCCCCCTAGCTTTGCGCATATCCACTGCGGCCAAGCACTGGGGGTGCCTGTCCATATTATGTTTACTATGCCGTGGACGAGCACAACGGCCTTCCCTCACCCGCTAGTTAATATCAAACTTGATCACGGAAGGAGCTCCGAGCCCTTGATGGCTAACCATTTCTCATACGGCGTGGTTGAATTCCTCACATGGCAAGGGTAAGTTGTTCCTGAGGGATACCAAGACGCCTTTCGGGAGCCACGATGAGTGACCTTTTATACTAGGCTTGGAGACGTCATCAACGAATGGAGAGAGAGCATCGGTCTAGAACACATCGCCTTTTCTAAAGGGCCCTGTCTTATCGAGAAGCTGGAAACACCCATTAGCTATTGCTGGTCGCCTGCGCTGGTGCCAAAGCCTGCAGACTGGGGCTCCAACATAGGCGAGTTTGTTGTCGGGTTTCTCAATGTCTCAGTAGCTAACCATGCACGGATGTATGTGGCTTTTTCTTCCGTGAACCACCCGATTACAAGCCAGCACCAGAACTGGATGAGTTTCTTCAAGCCGGGCCACCGCCTGTCTATTTTGGCTTCGGCAGCATCGTGCTGGATGATCCACAACACATATCCGAGGTGATCCTCCAAGCCGTTCAAATAACGGGGACTCGGGCACTCATCTCGAGAGGCTGGAGCAGGCTCGACGGCCCTGAATCGAGAGACGTCATGTTTCTAGACGATTGTCCCCATGAGTGGCTTTTCCAGCACGTAGCAGCTGTCGTACATCACGGAGGTGCTGGGACAACGGCGTGTGGATTGCTGAATGGTCGTCCAACTACAATCGTACCCTTCTTTGGCGAGTAGGTGTTTGCCAGGCTCCAGCATGCCATCCCTCAGATCCCCGCTAACGTTAGTCTCTTGCTTCACAGCCAACCGTTCTGGGGCAACATGGTAGCAATGGCTGGGGCAGGCCACGAACCAATCCCTCACAAGTCCTTAACTGTTGACAAGTTGGTTGAAGCGATCCGCTTCTGCTTGACTCCGGAGGTAGCCAAATCCGCCGGGAAGATCGCAGCCAAGATGCGGTCCGAGTCGGGTGTCAAAGCAGCTGTGGCATCCTTCCACAATCATCTTCCCCGTAACGAACTCCAATGTGATGTCATCAGTGACCAGCCCGCTGTGTGGGTCTGCTCAAAGGAGGGACGCCGACTCAAGCTTTCCAAAACGGCGGCCGAGATCCTTGCGAGCCATCTCAAGGTTGATATAGAAAGCCTGGAGATGTAGGCTATGCTCCCAAGCCCCAAGCCCAAATAGCCCATTCGCTGATGTTTCCCAGATACGAGAGCCACCGCACCATCATGGAAACACGTCGATGGGAGCCCATCACAGGCACGATAGCGGCTGCGATGGGGGTGAGTGCGGACCTAGCAAGGTCGGCTGCCGACACTGTCGCCAAGCCGATCAAGGCCTACCACCAACGAGACGTGGTGGACCTGGAGTGTCGCATCGATTTGGCAAATCCAAGAACGGCGCCCGGGCCTCAAGGGCCGGAAACGAGGACGACGAAGCTGTCAAGAGGGTGTCTCAGCACAACCAGGTCTTTGACCACAGTGTCGGCGCACAGCATGTCGAAACTACTGAAGCAGGTCGCGAGCGGCCTCATCATCATCCCGTTCGCCTTCACCGAAGGATTTCGCAACGTGCCGCTCTTATATGGCGAAGAGCTCCGGGATTACGGCGAGATCTACGACTGGAAGTCCGGCATCATGTTTGGAGCCAAGGCCATCGTCTTTGGTGTCGTTGACGGCGTTGGAGGTTTATTCATCTTGCCGTACGAGGGTGCCAAGAAACAAGGCGCACTTGGGGCTGCGAAAGGCGTTGCCAAGGGCATTGCTGGGTTATCTAGCAAGATCTTCACTGGTATGCATGGCGATCCCACTTCTCTACCTTGCAGGCTCTGACCACTACAACTCACAGCTACAATCGGGTCGGCCACTTACCCGCTACAAGGGATTTACAAGAGCATATGGCGTCTAGCCAATTCAAAGGTCCGTCAGTCTATCCAGAAGGCTCGGTTGGCGGAAGGCAAATACTTGGCGGACAAGAGCCGCGCAACGGGAGTCAGTGACAAAGTGATAATGGACACATTTGATGCTGTTATGGCGAGGAAGCTTCGGACCTAGCATAGTCTAGATCCAGATGCATTGATATAAAGATGGGTTGCTCGAGTTGCTCCTGTTCTCGTAATCTAACCTCCATGAAGCTGGCTTTGTGGCCAAGCCATTGCTTCGCGCCAGAAAGGACCAACGTGCCGTGCGATCAGTTCAACTAGAGTTGACCCGGCATCTTTGAAGACCCAAAAACCCCGGTGCCGATGCATAATGGCGGCATAGTAGCTTAGGACAGCCAAGGCTTCCGGACGATGCTGGTAAAGAGCGTCGACGTAGGCGTCCGGAACGAGGAGCGGCCAGGCCATGGTCGCGTGAACGGCCAGATCGAACCGCGTAGGCTCCAGCTTTATCGTGTCCAGCACCCACTGAACCCATTTCAGAGCCGATAGGCAGGCCTCGAGGGATGACGGTGACAGGCCGGGGGCTGATTCCAGAAACGCTCGAATCTCGGCTGTGTCGGTCCCCGGTTCGAGCTGCTCGGCCCTGTCGGTCCAATCGACGATGTACAGAAGAGGCTTCAGGTCCGACTGAAGGATCTGTTTCCAGTATCTGTTTGTCACAGCGCGGACTCCACGATGAAGGCGAACGTAGCCCACAAAGGCACCGAGGAAGGCAGTAAGGGTATGACTATGGTTGGCGAGAGTGTCACAGAGGACGTGGACGCCGAGGAGGGTTGCGAAGAGAAACGAGATCAAGTGATTGCTCTCGGATATGCTGGCCTTGGCCTCGTTGAAGATGGTCAGGGCACGTGTCTGCAGTTCTGTGGCCTGCTGGTGGTAGACCGAGGCCATGTCTGGGTCGGATGCTGCGCGGTGCAGAGCCGAGAGTGCAAGCAGCTGGTCAAGGAGATAGGGCGCCGTGAGGGCGTTGTCGACAGCAACTGTGATGATTGGCCTCACGTCTCCGTGGAGGGCCATGAAGTCAGCTAGATTACATTCTGCATGGTGCAGGAAGCCCAGGTCCATAGCGGTAAAGGTCCCCCGTCCATCTGGTTCGACCGTCTTGGCTCGCGGCTCAGGGGTCGCGGAGTCATCGTAGCGCGGAGACTCGGGTTTCTGTTTCTGATACGAGCACAGGCGGTTGCCAACAGCGCACTTGGAGCATATGGGGCGGCCCTCGTCGCATTTGACGCGTCGCTGCTTGCATGTGATGCAGCCATTCCTCGATTTGTGGTGCGTGCGTCGAGAGTCGCGTCGTTGGGTCGGCTGCTCCGCCATTTGTCGCGTGTAGGCTAGTCTTGATACCGGAGAAGGAGCGTAATATGGGAAACGAAAGCAGTTGGGAATGCGAGCGTTTTACGAGAGGGCTGATGATCCAAGCTGAATGACGAGGCAAGGTTTGTTCCTATTGGGTTAGCGTTGGTCTGCGTGGATAGCTGTCAACGCCACTCCACAAGCATGGTTTGGCTCGTATCGAGTACGAGGGCTATGGGACTTGTATTCGGATGTTACCCTATACCCCTAGAATCCAACTTCTAAGAGTGGTGTGGTGTACCTTCGACCAACCTCGGATCAGCGTCATATCTCGTCTAACCACCGAAGAAAGGGCTTGTTATATATCAACCATACTTATTAATTGCCTGTTTGGACTTAATCTCAGTCCGCTGAGTCTCTTCCTAGTCCCTACTTATATCTCTCTCAACCATTCCTCACGATACCGCAACCGGACTTGCTTCTACCAACACCAACCCAATACCACAAGCACAAGCAACCTCTCCAGTCAACTGCAATGGCCGAGCTCAAGCCCTACAGAGGAGACTACTATCTCTGGCTCTACATTCCTTCTACACCTGCCGCCGCCCTGTTCACTGCCCTCTTTGCCTTCGGAACAGCCTACATAGCATGGCGGATGTTCAAGAGCCGCACCTGGTTCTGTACTGCTTTCCTTGTCGGCGGCCTTTGTGCGTCAAGCCCTTCTCCTGAGAATGTTCCGTCCCAACCCATATCTCTGGTCGCTAATTTGTAACTCTTGCAGTCGAAATTGTTGGCTACGCGGCGAGGGCCGTGGCCAGGAACAAGACCGACCAACTTATGCCCTACGTTATCCAAAGCACTTTCATCCTAGTTGCTCCCGCCCTCTTTGCCGCCTCCATTTACATGATCCTAGGGCGCCTCATCCGAGCCCTTGGCGCTACATCTCTGTCCATCGTCCCCGTCAAGCTGCTTACAAAGATCTTTGTCTGCGGCGATATCGCCTCCTTCGTCGTCCAGGCCAGCGGTGCTGGCGTCATGGTCACGGCCGGCTCGATGAAGACGGGCGAGAATATAATATTGGGCGGCCTGTTTATCCAGATCATTATATTCGGCCTCTTCGTTGTCACGTCCGCCACTTTCCATGTTCGAGCCCGGCGATGCAGTCCCCAGAGTTATCCTAGCTGGGAAGAGACCATGACCATGCTCTATGTCATGAGTGCGCTGATCATGGTGCGCTCGATTTTTCGCGTCGCCGAGTACATCATGGGCCACGATGGGTACCCGCTCAAGAACGAGTAGACGCTTTATGTCTTTGACGCGCTGCTGATGTTTGGCGTCGTTGTCATGCTGGGATGGAGATATCCTAGTGATCTGCATGCTAAAAAGGGTGTCGGCCGGGAGGTGGCATTGGAGGCCGCAGTGACGCCGCCGTCGCTTGCAGGACGTACTAACAAGCAAAAGCAAGATTCGGTAGGAAACTTCATGTGTTGAGAGTTGGAAAGGAAGAGAATAGATTATTACAGCCTTGGCCCAACATAGCATGGCAAACCAAGGGCAATTATTGTCATGTAACTCCGTTTCTAGCAATAACCGCCACCAGTCCGTGACTACTCTTTGATTCCCTCTCCACCACACCAAGTTCAGAAACCTGTTCAGCCAGTCCAACACCAAACTTCTTCATACAGACGTGTGCAGACGTGTCCCTGCTCATCCACCATAGATGATCACTCCATGTCTACTTCCTGCAGTTACTTTAAGGTATCAGTAGACTGTAAATCTCCTCGACATACTCTGGACTAAGCCTAGTAGACTGGTTACGTGTCACAAGGGAATCTGGCTGCTTGTAGTCATGTGTTATTCAGACAGTAAACAATAATTCCATTCTAGTAGACGCCTCAGAGTTTAATCGGCAACTAAACCCAACTCTATCGTGCCCTGCCTATTCTAATATCATATTATACAAGATTCAAAGTTTCCTATCAACTGTCTACCTGAAAAAGCGATTTAAATAGATTTGACTAGCTGGGTTAAGCTATTTTCCTATAACGGGATTACGTAACTATTGCTATTATAAGTCTGCTACCTTTAGGTCAAAGGAATTATAATAGCAAAAGAATATAATATCTATATAAATAGGCATTTTATTAGCTTAATGCCTTATATACTTAAAC
>JABFFE010000643.1:0-26372 GCA_013623625.1 Fusarium setosum | reverse complement strand
CACGATTCGACATTCCGCCTCGTTCCCCATCCCCGCCCCCATCCCCTCCTGTGGAGAGGCCTTCTCCTCGAATACAGAGAGATGGGTCAAGATTCGCCCGAGATGGCTCGTTGTCGCCCCCGCTCCCAGACTACAGGGAGCCCTCAATCTATGTCGACAGAGAACGGGTAGTGATTGACGACCGCTTTACTTACTACGATCTCGAGGCAGAGGGACTCTCCAAGACTTACACTATACCGCCAGCCTTGCAGCAGGCAAATGGTGCGAACCAGGGCACGGTAGGTACTGAATGGGACAAGTTTACAGCCAGCTGGGACGACGGAAACCTGAGCCTGCACCTTGTTCATGCTTCCGAGTACAGTGTAAACAAGGACGGTAAGGAGAAGATCAGACTCGTGTGTCCCACCAGGAGCGATGATGTTTCGGTCGGATCGTCGGCGATACAGATGAAATGGCTGTGAGTATCGTCACATCCAGACTTGATCACGAAGCTCTTCTGACAACCGCTATACAGTCATCTACAGAGGCCTTGTCTCAGACTAGACGTCCTCAAGGTTTGTTCTAGTGCACCAAGGAACCCAAAATACTAATGCCCTCCCAGAAACTCATAGTCAGAATGCCGTTTGTATCTCAAGAACTCAGGCAAGTAGCGCGGACGATACTGGAAGATATCCAGAAAAACTACTTTGACGAGTCTGAAACTGAAAGTCGCTCTCACCCGGAAGCGCCATCTGTCCTCCGCTGCATTGGTAGACGCGATCCCCAAGGCAGATCGGAAACTGAGCCCGTCATCTTTCTTTCAAGCCCCTACCTGGCCCTTACTCAAAAGACCTCACTCTGCGGCTTGGATAAGGGACATCACATGATGGACCTACTGCAGAGTCTTTACGGCTTTGATGTTGGGAGTGATCAGCATGATAACGAGGTCGTGAGGAAGATGAATATTGGGTCACCCAAGGATACGCTTCATATCCCTCAGCTGTGGTGTTTGCTTGTGGGCTCAGGTAAGAGCTCGAATCTCCAATACAATATCTTTATCTTTATTCTGCTAACCATACTTACTCATCCAGACCTCCTCATCACTTTCTCTGAGCTCTCGTCGGATGATCTCTTTGGAGGTCTGATTGAGATAGATGATAAAGCTTCACTGCGCGAACGGCCTTTGACTATTAGCGTTATGGATGGTAGCATGCGTCGGTACAACATTGTCATCGATGCAAACTCTACCTATGTGGTCAGTTGAAGAGTGCCACATGGGTGCAAACCACACCTGCTAATTTGTGGCTGATAGGATTTCCTCCAAGACGCAGTGGCTTTGGCTAAACGAGCTGGTTCGGATGCAACAGACTATGAGCTCTTTGGCGACGACATGTCCAGCATTACTCCACGAGACTGGTTGAAACTTGTCAAAACCGGAGACATTGAGAAAACAACATTATACGTCATGCCGAAGCCTGTGTATCAGAAGCGCGGCAGAGATAGAGAGCATGATGCCGACGACCAACACAGGGAAGAGTTCGGCCGGGACTTGAGCCCAAGAGCGAAAGCTTCAGCATTCGAGGCGTACTACGGGCGGAGATCTACCAGGCCAGGATCAACTGCACATGCTGGACCTGTATTTCATGTTGCCCGCCGAGAACGTGGTCCAGGTCCAGAAATCGACACACGCAGGCTGTACTATCGTGAGGAGAGAGACACGACCACTGCGGGGAGTTGGAAGGAGAATATGCAACTCATTCAGAGACCGGGAACATTTAGGAGTAGAGACAGGGCTGATGAGCAGCTCAGTGTGGATCCGGCATTCCTACACGAATTTCCGGCTGTTTCTTCCCAGGAATATCGTCTTTCGCATCCGGCACGTCCACCGTCCCCCAATGCTCAGCCAAGACGTAGCGAACCAGGGCAATATTTCGAAGAAGACCGCGATTATGAGCTGCAGGTGGCAAGGTTTGGTCCCGGGAGTCCCAGAGAATACAGCCGAAACAGCAGAAATTCCAGGGCACTGATACGGCGAGGCGACCGACATTTGATTTTCCGGCCGAGAGAGGATAACGCTTTCAGACGTGAGGGCATAAATGAGACGGTCGTTAATGACACGGCATCTATGGAAAAAAGACCTGAAGTCTTCAACTTTGACGATTCATCGGTGGAAGAGCCAGATACGCAATGCGGTGGAAACTCCAGAGTGCGTATGCCGGCGTCATTGAACTGAGCTGAGAGATCTAATGCCATGCTAACATAACACGCTTGAGCCATCGCTAGTTTTAGAGAGTCGACGGGAACTGGATGATCAAGAGGAGTCTGTCGAGAGATTACGGGCACCACGGCCATCTTCTGGTCCAGGGCGGGTCAACTTGTCCAACGGTTCCTTATCCGATGACTTGTCCAGTAGTGGTAGCGAATCCTCCTTGGAAGATGAGTACCCTAGAATGGGAAGGACTCGCATTCCGATGAGGTTAGTTTCTATCCAGGCGATACAGGATCTTGGTTACCCGTTCGTGGTTGAGGTAAGTCTTCAAGCTCAATGTTGGGCGGCTCTCAAGTTAACGAGGTTAGGGGAACACGATCGTCTTGCAAAAAGCTCTGAACCAAAACTTGATCAATGAGCTGCTGGATCTGAGCGAAGATTACAAGAACAGTATGTAACATACGCTCGAATGTTTGGCCATGGCCGCTCTGATTGACGCTGGCGATAGACGTTCCTTTGGCTGGAGTCACCAAGCAGCCTTTTTTTACCTGGAGACCAAAGATTGACCATGCCGGGGCAAATATACCGGATTTGGATACGACAGCAATCCGAGTCTTGAACCGACTGCACAAACTGATTTCTGATGGGACGACAAGCCGATTATACCACCGGACATTTTCCTGCACGATGGAGGAGCTCCTCCGCAGGCATGATTATTTGGAAGAACAAGCGGAAGATGGCGGAATTAACAGAGCAAAGCCCACCGAAGAACCACTTATGGAGGAGGTGGAAAGACCAGGTCTGGAGCCAATCATGGAAGAGACAGTTGAGGATGAGATGGATTTAGGAGAACATGTTGCTGAAGAGAGAACCCGTCAACAAACTAGCTTGCACCACCACTCCCCTGGGCCTTCAGAGGATTCGCCTGCATCGTCCGGAATATCTCGGACGAAAGATGCTGGGTCCGGAGAAAGGAGCGCAGCCGAAGAAAACACCAACAGTAACATAGCTCACCAATCGGCTGGTCGTGCCAGGTCTGCGGAGATTGCTGATACCGAGAAAGATGAACCACCCTCCGATGCGACGAAAAACGAAAGGCCGGAGATAGACGGCGAGGACAACCACCATGGAGGCGAGAAAGAGTCGTCTCACAACCCTGGGACGGTCGATGACGAACCCCACCGGCCGAGCAAAAGACACTCTGTAGAGATGTTTCACCGTCACCAAGTCATCAGGAAGAGGCTTATTGAAGTCTCTCAAGACTTGCTTTGGGAGTTTGTCCCGAAAGAGGGTAGTGTTTTAGTCCACCCGCTCAGCAAGAGATTTTGGGGCTTCTTGGACGACATCCTCCGAGTAAGTCGGATACAGCCTGCTTTCCAATACGATGACAACTGATTGATACTGATTGGCCTTTACAATTTCACAGCAAGTTGCGTGGTCGGTGCTCGACACCAGGCAGCCAATACGATGGTCAATACGTAGTTTCCCGCCCCCAGCTCTTGCACCCGACAACTCATCTTTCACTGCCTTCTCAGACTGCGGGAATTGCCGAAACAAGGTACAGTACGGCTCTCACCATGCGGCACTCGAGCATCTCCATTCCAAACACATGCAATGCCCAAACTCAAACAATCCCGAAAGGCCATCCGACGACCCTTGCTTTGTGTGGCTCAAAGCCTCCAAGCAGCTCAATGACGACCAGGAGTGGAAGACACAGATTGCAGAGATTGAAAGATTTATAGATTCATTGCTCGACATCAAAAAGCTAACCCACGAGCTGCACTGTCTTGTTGCCACTGCCTCGTCCGAGGGAAATACTGTCGATGCCAAGTTATCTCTCCCGAGAAACCTTGTCTATGCCTTTGAGGAGATCATGTCCATGTACATGATGATGGCGAAGCAGTTGTCAGTAACAAGCAGGGCTGGGCATGAGGAGATGCGGAGAGGCCGTTACCACAAGATCAAAAGGATGCAGGATCGGAGGGAAGACGCATTTGCAAGTGCGTGCGACCTCCTCGAGGCATCCAATTCGGACATTATTCTGCTCGGAACGACACCGCGCAACTTTGACATTCTCGGCCTCGACGCCATCGGTCCCGAGTTCCTCGTCGGCGCGCTGGCAATCAGCCTCCAGAACCGGCCCATACTGCCAGAAACACGTACGGGAGCTATAAAAGTATACAGGAAGTACATGTCCAAGCTTCGGTACCAGGCCAGCCGCCGGCCTCAGCGGCGCATCTTTCTCGACATACACGGCCTTGAGAATGAACTTGAGGCACTGGCCAAACTGGTTTGGCAGCAACAGACGGTTCTCGACGATTATCGGGAATTGCTTTCGCCATACTCGTACCGGATCACGAGCAAGACGCGTCAGGGGCTCTTCGATATTGAGTCCCGGTACATTGACAAGCAGATGAAGAAGCTTCGTGCTCGCTTTCAGGAGATCAAGGTACTTCGAGAGCAGGCAGCTATCCTTAAGGAACAGGTGAAGCAGATGATTGAGATCTTGGAAGAGGGCCACGGGAAAGCCATCAGAGTTTTTACTATTGTAACCTTGTTCTTCTTGCCTTTGTGAGTCCCCCGCCATCTACAACGACCGTCTCGCACTCGCTACTGACATGCACGCCCACAGATCGTTCATGTCCAGTTTCTTTGGCATGAACACGACCGACATCCGGGACATTGAACGTGACCAACGCATCTTTTGGACTACGGGCATCCCCGTCACCGCTGGCGTCTTGACCCTAGCATTCATCTATGGGTACAAGGGAGACGCGATCCAGGATCACATCTCGATGGCGTTGAGTTCGAGGAGGGCGAGGCTTCGGCAGCGGGCCAGAGCCAAGAAGCAGCCGGTGAGGGCAGAAACATGGCATTCTACTCTGTCTGCGGTTGAGGAGGATTATACAGAGGAGCCGACAAATAGGGGGGTTCGGTCATGGCTTCACCGTGGACAGAGGGCAAAGTGGAGGCGGGGAGGTGCCACGAGTGGAGAGACCAAGGCGGCGACAGAGGTATAGCGGCGTGGAGGAACAATGCAGTACATGTCGATCAAACTGCATTAGGGTTTTTAATTTTCTTGGCTATACACGAAATAGAACAAGGGCCCAATAATCATTGGCGTAGGTCTTGTGAGCACCTTGTCTCAATGCCGTATAGAACCTGCTATCGCAGAACTGACTCGATCCGAACTAGCTGGTGTAATTGGGCCAAGAATCTAAACGAGGACGTTATTAGATGAGTAATTGTAAAGCACACACAGAGTAACTTACGGCTTGTCTGAGACCTAGGTCAGCATTTGATAGTGGCTGCTGGTTTAGCATCTTCTTGTGGGCGACTTCATCTGCTTTTGATTTTGGTACTGTTCTGTTTGGCTAGGGCGTGGTCTAGCTATTTATTACATTCGGAGGATGATACAGTTTCATATTATGGTAATAAAGAAAGGCACAAACTACAGCTCTATACTAACATAAACAGCTTCTCCTCAAGTCCAGTGTGCAGCGCCTCGCCATGCATGATGCCGTGAATATAGCACTCGCCAATCAGCGTGTAAGTCTGACCTCGCTTCCGCAGCACAAACGGCACTCTTGCCCCGTGCAATAAGCAAATCTGGTCGCCCTCGGCCACATCGCCGGGAACGAGCCCGACGTAGCGCTCCTTGGTGAAGCAAAAGACGGCGTTGGAAAGCCTGCTCGAGAATGCTGCCGCCGTCTGCCAGTACTTGGCCACAACCGCCTGGCTCTCGTGTTGCATGTCGCAGTACTTGGTCGGGTCCTGGTCGTAGCCAACCGATAGGATCAGCTGTCGTAGACTGCTCGGCCAGTCGTTTGTTTCCTGGGCTGCAAAGTCACGGTAGGAGCGTAGCCGGTCCATGGTTGACTCGAGATGGGGACGTCGCGCGTTCCCGATGGGCAGCTTTAGGAAGAGGTCGTCTTTGGTCTCGCCCGTGGGGTAGTCGGTGATGTACGTCAGAAGGTGATGGAAGTCCGTCATGGCGTCGAAGAAGGAGAGTAGATTTCCCGAGCCCATGCGAATCCTGTGTCTGCTCCGGATGGTGTCGACAACGTAGCCCTTGACGGCGACGCACCGGGGGATGCGCACCTTGGTCGTGGTCACGGGTGCAATCTGCAAGCCGGCAGAGAACTCTCCGCCCTTGGTGTCCCAGGTTGAAATTGTCTTGGGAAAGTCCCCTCTCGTCCATCGAGGAATCCAGGAGCAGAACTGATATGACTTGGATGTTCCTGCTCGGTACAAAAGATCCATGGCCTGTCCTCGGCCGACAAAGCCCTTGGCATAACACCACACAACTTCGTCCATGCTGGAGTCGTAGTCTGGATTGAATTCTTTCACCCGAGCATCGTGTGCAAGACACAATAGAGCGAAAAGCTTATCACGCTCTATGGACGCCCGAGTATGAGAAAACAACTCGAGCAGTTCAAGCAGGCCGTACCTCTTGGCCTCAGCCTTCAGCCTGCGTCGCGTGAGACCAAGAGCATAGGCAGGCCCTGCGTCAGGGAGGAGCTTGATCTGATCTAGGGCCAACTGGCCGTCTGAATTGGATTCCCTCTCACAGATGGTGAGTGCTTCGAAGAAGTAATCCCAGTCCAGCTCTGACGTGCCACACATGAGGATAACCTTCGATGGCAGCACGAGTTCTTGCGTAATCCAGGCTCGTTTGAACCATGGCCGGCCAGTCAATGAGTTGATGTCTTTCCAGATACTGTCGTCTAAGCTCGGTACGTTCTGAGAGCGAGGACTTGTGGACAGCCTGTCACGCTGGTTGTCTAGCTCCAGCCTCTGTGATCCAAGTCGGATCTGCGAAAGCATTTCCATGGCTTCCCGACTCCCCTGATATTCATGACCAAGCCAGGCAACCACACGCTCAGCGGCCTGGAAGATGTTGCCCAAGAGGCGAATCTGCAAACCCTTCTCGCGCAGGTCGTCCTGGTTGATGCACACTGCATCTGCCCAGAAAGACAAGACTGAGTTCTTGTTTCTGAGTGCTTTCAAGGCCGAGTCCAGAGTAAGAGTCAGGGGGATCTTGCCGTGGGGTGTTTCCAAGTAGTAGGGATTCATGTCGTTGGGCGGAGCACCCCAGACATAAGAAATAGCCCAGTACGTGCCAGAACGGGAGATGGGAACGTGGCGTACGATTCCCTTGAGTGGCTCATCATCGTTCCCAGGAGATATGTCGAGGATCCTGATTTCGCCCAGTTTCAAGTCTTGATACCTAAAGACCTCGTCCTCGCCACCAACACCAAAGGGACCGATGGCGTTTTCGGCTCGGTGTACATAAAGGGCAGGCATGCTGCCTTCGAAACATGCTTCATATTCGCTATAAGTCTCCAGAGACAGTGTGCCGTTGCGGTGGAGTTGCCATGGATCAGCGAACAGAGCAATTGCCGGGTCGACGTGAATATTGTAGACAAAGGCCAAGACAAATATGTCTTCGTAAGTATTGTTACCCCCGTCTTCAATTGAAAGCCGCTCGGCCTGGTATGATTCAGTTTAGCAAGGTGTTACGAAGCAGCAAAGACGTATGTTCGCTATAGGAAAGCTGGGCGGTATAGTTGTCAGGGCTCGACTCACCTTTCTGACTTGCTCCGAATCCATACTAAAGGTCGAATCGACCGGACCACCTGAAATGACGACGTGGATGTGAAAGGTAGGACCTGCGGTCAGAGCCTTGACTTTCTGGTACCCCTGGTGCGTAAGAAATTCCTTCAGCCGGCCACTAACATCCTGGATAGTAAATGTCGAGACGCTTGGGTCTTCACAGTCATAGGGCTTGTGCCCAGCTCTGCTTCGCAGATCGCTGGTCCAATGCTCGTGCGGCACAAACTCATCTCCCAAAACATTCCTAAGGAAGCCAGTGACCTAGATCATGAGCATGTTAGTTACCAAATACCAGTTTTCCTATAGGGAAGGTCAACCTACATAGAGTTCGGCTATGAACCTGCTTTCTTCCATCTGGCTTTGGATACTCATCGAGGGCAAAGGCATCGACAATGACATTAGGCCGTGCCTCTCCTCGGTATGCCTTGGTCGCCTCAGCCTTTGAAAAGGCGGCAGGTGGTCCCATCCTGCGTGAAGGTCAGAATAGGAAGTGAGACTGGTCGAAATTTGTAGAGTGTCGTCGTCCGTTGTGTCGCTCGAGGCCAGCTCCGAGCCGAGCAGAGTCGGTTCGATGGAGCACTCTGTCTTGCTACTACTGATAAAATCATCTAGACTGTCAAAAGAGTCATCAATTGTATAGTTCGTGGGCGCCAATCTGGCTCTTCGACTAGGCTTCTTCTGTGCTGAATGCTCCAGTTCGGGATGGCTCGGCCCATCTCTCTGCTCTTGAAGGTCGAGCCCAGAAGTCACTTGAGAAGTCACTGGAACAGTTGATTCAGCTGCCGTGTCAATAGCCACCGCTGGCGTCGATTCGGGAACCGTTTCGGTAGTCACTGCTGGTGTTGTGTTAGAGGTTATTTCAGGAACCTCTGTGCTCGGTTTCGTATCTGCAGCTTCGCCTTAGCATCTAGCTGATTCTAGGATATAGGAAACTTACCCTTTTCAACGCATTGACCTGATTCCTCAAGTTCTGTAGCGATGCCCGGCACGTCCCGCCGATTGAGGTCCGATTCTATCCTTCGGATGTCTTCCTGCACTAGAATGTGCGTGAGAAGCCGGACGTGGTCGTCCTTCTGTATTCCACAAAATGCCGATAATTCTTCGGTTAGCTCAAGAGGAGGGCAGCCAATCTCCAAGTCATCTTCTACCAAGTGGACTTTGAGCGTGCCAGAGTCCGTTGTGAGCACCACCCGACCCTTTTCTGGGCGACCTGAGATGGTCGGCCCTCCTGGGGTGCGGATCTTCCAGAACACGGAGACTCCCTCGGTTTCGAAGACTTGAACGGAGCGAAGCAAATCTATGATAGCGGTCTTATCCGGTTTTGTAGCAGGTATGAGGCTACTAAGGTTAATCGACGATCTCCTTGTCGGGAGAGTACATACCGAGCAATGCACTTCCATTTCTGCTGTAAAGAGTGCGTATACGCCTCATGCGGCTTCTCCCACCCTGAGATGCCCAGTTCTTTTTCGGCGCAAGCAAGCAACTTCCGGCGCCCCAATCCTAGGTACTCGATCAAAAGCTTAATGTCGTCGAGTGCTGACGTTTCGAACGCCAACAGCGGCGCCACTCCGTCGAAACTCTCGCGCAGAAATTGCACGTCGGCAATGTACCACATATCCGATCCTCTCATCAACTGGAAGCCCATCGGGACGTCGACGGTTAGGTCGCTTCTCTTGGCCCAGACGGGGAATATCCGGTCTTTCAAGAGACCAAAGAAGTTTACACTTTCTCGGTCCGCAAAGTAAGACCCCTCGGTCTTGTGACTGAGTTCTTTGAAAACGTCGCGGATGTAAGTCAACGAGTCTGTGGAGTCAATTTGCCTAGCTTCCTCGACCAAGGTTTTGAGATCGGCGGGACGGAGCCCAAGCTTCTTCTGGAATAGGCCTTGTTGGCCGGGATAATGGTCTACCAAGCGTGGGATTTTCTTGAGACATTCGGGCCCGCTCCAGACGCAGTCTTCCAGACTAACCCATCTGGCGGCCTGCGAATTCTTGCTCTCCTCCGGGATGAATACTAGCTTGTTGTCTTGGAACTTGAGTCTATCGTGCGGTCAGCAGGCATCTCAGCCAGTACGTTCAAGAAACCTACTTGATGAAGCCTATCTCATGGTCTTCGATACAGGCTCGTAAGCGCTCATAAATCGGTGCTACCCGTTCTTTCGTCGCCCCCATGCGTCGAAGGTGCTCTAGACGGCCGACCAAGTCTTCGGCTTTCGCCTTCACCATGACGCCAAAGTTATGCAGAAAGTCCCAGCTTGCCGCCTCAGGCTCAGGAACGTCAAGCAGGGGGAATGTGGCACCAGATCTCTCTCGCGGTGTCTGACTTGGCCGTTCTTGATTTTGCGTCTGCTTAGACTTCCAGAGCTCCTGGATACCTGGCTTGGATTGTCGATCGGCCTCAGCTCTGGTGCTCGTCGTCTCTTGGTAGGGTAGATCAAGTCCCAGCAATACGTTTTCGCGAGGCAGCCAAGTCTGACCCAACGGGGCAGAGGAGCCATCACAACATGTGACACTCATCGATGAAAATATGGCGCGAATCTTGTCGTAGGGCTTTGTCTCAAGCTTGTCTGTTTGAGAATTCGGAGTTGTTTGTTGAATCCTAAGGTTGCCTGTCTGGTCACGTGAGATTTGGATGTCTCCAGGAACGATCCATCGGCGATAGTGTGTCCAATGTGCTTGAAGGATCTGTAGCACGTCCAAGGAAGGGCTGTTTTTAATGAGATAGCGGAAATCATGACTGAGCGCGAACTCATCTGGTGATCCAAACGAATCGACCAAACGCGGAATTGTCGACAGTCCGAGGTTATCCTGCAGCCACTCCCGGGATTCCTGTGTGGGAAAGGCCTTCCAGTAACCTCCATGAAGAAAGAGAAACCTCTTCCTGTATCTTCGGAAAGCTTGACTGGCAGAGTTTGGTTTGCGAGAGTCCAGATAGACGTGATGACCGTGGTGACGAGACTCATTCTCCGACACGACCCAGATTTTGTCCTTTGTCGACTCGCACTTCCATCCTGCCTTGAAAAGAAAAACGGCGTGGCTTATCAAATCCTTTTCGCTGACTTTTTTGACATCGAACTCCTCTGAGGCATGTGTTTGTACGATCAGACGACACGCCGCGTCCTTGTCGACATCCTGAACTTTGAACTTCCGAAGCAGGGATCTTCGTGAAGGATCATTGGCGGCATCGGAATGGACGACCAGAGCCGAAATCTTGTTAGGAATCACCAAGTCATCCGATTCGAGAGGAAACAGCAGGGGTCCGGAACTCGGCGTTGTCCAAGTTCCGTCCTGGAGGGGGATAAAGCAAAGGGCTGATATCAGCTCCTCGAATTGGCCAGTCAGAGAGTCGAGAATCTGCGATAATCGTGAATGCCATTCCTCGGACATGGTCTGGAACTCAGATGGCCAACTGGTGATGAAATTGGAGAGGTCAGCCAGGAAATCTTCAGCTGACAGGCGTTTGACACCGAGGCAATGGAGCGCGTGGGAGCCCTCGACAGGGTATCGGTGTGACACATAAGTGAACTTGGAGAACGCAGATGGAATAAGAGGTTGGCAATCTGACTCGCTGAATTGCTCTGGGACGAGAGACAATTCTGACGGGATCATCAGCGTCCCTTGAGCAGACTCAAGTATGGGTTGGTTGGACAGCAGCTTTAGCGTTCTCGGCCAAACATCCTTGAAGAAATCTTCTCTTTCGTGTCTCAGCGGAATGTAGTGGATCCAGCGGTATCGAAAGTCAGAAGCATTGAATAGCAGGATGGCTTCCAGCACAGCACTGGGAATGTGTTCTCGCAACGCCTTGTTCCATGGAGAGGCAGATTCGATCTCCTCACGGTTGGCGATGAGTACAAAATCGGCTTGTAACACAAACTGCAAATAAGGTCAGCCTCCACCCAGGAGATTTAGAAAAGGGGCATACTCTGAAGCCGTAGTCGCGAATCGGGAGGAATGAATAAACTTTCTGGGCTTCCCCGGAGAGCAAATTCTGAGCTTCATTGAATGATAGAGTACCATCCAAGACTCTCAAAGGAAATGCCAGGACAATTTCTGAATTGCCGTAGCCTTTTCGTTTTTGTTCCTCCGGGAGGTTGTTTACCGAATGTCGAGAGATGAGATAGGGCGAGAGATTATCTAGTTTCAGAACGCGTACTTGAAGTCCGGAATATTTGCTCTTCAGATCCTCTCTCCGTAGCTTGATCCGGGTAGTACTATTGTTTGCCCCAGACAGTTGGATATTCACCTGCTTCAGTTTTTGCAGGGCCATCAAGAGCTTTCCATCAAGGCTCTTCAGCTCCTGGACCAACTTGTTGCAGTCCACCTTTGGAGAGAGTCTGAGGAAGATGGATGTGTATCCAGTCCGACGTCGTCCAGGAAACTCGGCACAAGCAGGAACAAGCGTGCCGAGGGGATCTTTTGTCGTAAACATGAATGAATAGGGTCCAGACTGAATGAATACCTCGTCTGAAACTCTAAAGACGGACTTGAAGCCAATGCCCTTTTCACCGATCTGTCTTGTTTGTCGCTGGGATTTCTTGGAGCTGTGCCCTATACTGCAAATTGCCTCGACGTCGGCTCTGCGGAAACCCGTCTCATTGGTATCGAACCGAAGAGTGCCATCCCAGTAAGTGATGTTCATCTCGGGCTGTGCGGTTTTGTATTCGTTGTCGTCGGCATTCTGGAGGAGCTCCAACAAGAAGTGCATGGGCTTCTGATACAAATCCTCCGATATCCTTGATAGGATATTTGGGTTAGAGTAAGGGGCAATGCCAATTGGGCCGGGTATACTTGCAGCTTGAGGACGGCTTCCAAATCCTGCGCATTTTTTCCGCCATAGTTCTTGAGCCTGTCTTTTCTTATCGATTCTATATGGCGTCGGGCACCTTCTTGAGATTGAGGAACGTCTGAAGAGGGTCCTGGTCCCGGGGATCTCCTCTTGTCGGTAGAATTAGACCTCAAGGCCCAGAACATGAAGAATGGGTGCCGCGCTTAAACTCACTTCTGATGGGCTACGGTCCCTGCCGGGAATCTTCGAAAACAGCCTCATTTGTGGAAAAAGAGCAGCGATGTAGGAACCATGAGGATTGCTCGTATGAGCGTGTGTAGCTCAAGGATTGGGCCTGCGATTGAAGGATGGGTATGTCGGAAGTATAGGTTGACAAATCCAAGTCTGCGGCCGCTGAAGCTGAAAATCTTCAGCTGAAAAGAGCGATAAATACCCCGCTCATTTGTTGAAGGCAGCAGAGTCAGGCTGATTTCTATGGCACAGCCGCAAAAATAGCTGCATATGCTAAGCCAAATCCGACATTGAAATAAGGCGCAGCCTGATATTGATCCCGTGAGTTGTCAGAAACAAGGCGCGCTTCCGCAGCCTGATTCGGCTACACAGCCACAAACCCAGATTTTATCAGACGTCAATTATACAGACATACAAACAGTAATTCAAAATGCTATATTTTGTATTCTTATTATTAGGTGGGTTGTATAGCGTGGTATATAGAGCAGAAGGGGTTATGTGCCTCGTAGGACTTTCCCTCTTGTTAGACACGTCCCTTGCGTGAATGAGTTCGGGATTGTCTCCAACTATTGGTCCCAAGTCTAGTCCAGTTCCTATTCCCAACCGATTCTAATACACTGTGAAGGGAGGTTTACCGTGGTTGCTTGACATGACGAATTCTTTTGGCCCGCAAGGCCAGGCTATAGAGGAAACGATACATATGCGTGGCCGAATTTGGACATGCCAACCAGCCTCAGCCATGCCGCGATGTATCTCACACACTCACCATACTTGCCAGGAGATTTTTGAAGCTCATAAAAGAGCTCTTTAGCTTCCAAAACAACACCGCTATCATGTCTAAAGACTTGGTAGCTGACAGACTCGGCAGAGACGACACCTAGGATTCTCTCCGCTACCTGGAGGTTCTTGTAACCCCCGTCAGGCAATAACAACCACCTGATAGCGCTTCACTCCGGCGGATAGAAGAGCGAGGCCCCAAGGGAAAGAAGGGTGAATACCATGTGCATGTTCGGATTTTCAAGTTGCATAGCCAGTACCAACGGTGGTGGATGGCCAGAAGGGGTCTTGTTAAGGTCCAGGCCAAAGCCGTTAAAGGTCCGGACTACCTCTGGCCAACCTCTGCGCACGAGCATCTGTGCTACGGTTTCTGGTTCCGAGTATCCGGATGGCCGATTGATATCGGCCCCTTTTCGGAGGAACGTGATAGCGATACACAGCCAGTTCTGAGATGCATGTTTGCAGATCAGGCCCAGCGAAGTCATTCCAGTGTCTGGCCCCCACTGCCCGAGCTCATTCAAGGGCATGTCAAGATCTGCGACGTCTGAGAACTTTTCCATGATCGGTATCGTGTCCTCCTTGCTGAGATGCGGATCATATTCCAGCCCGCAGAGCACAAGACGGGCCATGAAATCCCTCAAGCGAGATTTCACAAACGATGGCTCTTTTGAGGCTGAGGACATGGCCAACCCGAGTTTATGAAAGCTGTCTCGGTGTTGAAGACCCAGGGCTCCCGGGCGTGAGAACAAGTACAAGAGCAATGCTTCATGCGAATTGTCATACGCCCACTGGAGGGCTTCACCCTGGAAGTCTTGCCACGGCAGGGTAGCTTCAGTTATTTCTCCAGAGATCATCTTAACCCAAAGCTCGTAAATGATCCCGGTATCTTCGGCAATTGAGCGCGAATGGCCGATCCAGTTCTCTTGTGCGTACGGAAGAAATGCGTGCAGCCGGTACTGAGTCTCTTCCAACCGGACTCGGGTGTTTTCGACCAACTTGGAAATGTCGACAATGGCGTGTGCAGTGGAGGGGGGGCCCTTGGGCAAGAGAAAATCTGCAAGAAATGCCGGCAAACCAGTTGTTGAAAGCACGTCTGAGACAACTCGACTAGCAACAGCACTCGCCGGAATGCTGAACGAAACTGGCATTTTGCCAAGTCGCGTGTCAAAAACGCCATAGCTTAGATAGGTGATGGCAATCTCGGCCAAGTCCCGCGATGCCTCGCCAAGCGAAACCTGGTATTGCAGGGGAGCTGTTCCCTCAGGCGCGGGCATGAGTAGGTGCTGCAGCGCAGTGTGATGAACATAATGAACTGTGTCAGTTTCTTCGTTGATTGTCAAGAGACTTCCGCTGGAGGTAAGTACCAGCCCTGAAATATCCTTGACCAGGGTTAGCTGGTTCCAAGTCGAGTTGCCGGGTGACACGTTGATAGCCTCCTGAATCTCGCTCAATGTAAGTGGTCTTGTGGCTCCAGCGACCAGTTTAAAGAGTCGTCTGCTGTATTTGGCACTTTTAATACCTCCCAAGACCCGGTTATAGGTATCGGGAAGCGTCTTGGGCAAGTTTTGAAGACAGTCGAGGATTTCTGCATCAGACGGCCGGGGACTGTGCGATGGAAATATCTCTTCAATCATCAACGAGACCCAAAGATACCTAAACGGATAGCCCAGTCAGCTATCATCATATCATAACTCCTTGGAAATTTAAAGGTCAATGATTGTCTTACATTCCATCTGCATGTGTGAGTAGTGCTGTCTGAACGGCATCGTATAGGGCTTGCGGAACCGGGGCGTCGAGTTGTAGCAGGGCGCGTCGTTCCATTTCGGCAATGATGTACTCATGGATTTCGTCCACAGCATCAAAATTAACTATGACATGGTCATGCTGGCGGTCAATTGTTTGATGGCGAAAATAGGTCCATAGTCTGTCTGTCCGACTGGCTATGCAGATACGTATATCCAAGCTGGATACAAGGGTGGATATGACCGAGCCGAGTTTGACGAGTTCCTCGCCAGCAACTTCATCGAGCCCATCGCAAACTGCGTAGATTGGTGGAAACTTGTCGGGAACGATGTTAAGAAGCAGCTCGACCATGTTCTTCTCGTCCATGGAGTCGATGAGGGCCGGAGTGATCGAGTCGACATAACCGTACAGGCTCCCGCTGAGGGCTGGATGACTCAGAATCTGCATAGCAAATACACCCACGATTGTTCGGGCATACAGGCTGTCGGGTCTATCAGCCCTGCAGAAAAAGTAGGCAACGCAGGGCGAAGACGGTTCGGCCGGCTTCTTGCTCAAGTACAGGTCGTCTACCATGTTGGCAAGAAGAACCGTTTTCCCGCAGCCAAGCTTGCCCTGGACAAAAAGGTAAGGGATTTTCGATTTCCCTTTCCCCTTCTTCCATTTGCGGTACGTGGCTGATGGGAAGAGCCATCCAGACGTTCCCTTGCTGCGTTCCCACCGCCGGATACTCTCGTACGTATGCCCATGTTTGCACAGTGCCTGGAACAGCTTGTACAGTCTCTGCTCCATTATGACACGTCTGGTATCCTCTGATACTCCCTTGATGAGCGACCAGGACTGTGTGGCATGTTCAGCCTCCTGGAGCTGGTGCCGCATGAAGAGAACTTCAACATGCTTCTCAATGATGAACCCAAGGGTGCTCAACCTCTCCTTCAAGCCGCCAAAGTCCAAATCGAAGCTGCCGAACGCGGCCGTGGCAAACCGCGCCGGTGGGCTCTTCTTGACGTAAATGACTGACTGTCTGCATAGTTGTACGAAGAAGGCTAGGTACTCGCAGAGGAGACTTCGGAGTTGGGGCGAATCTGGGAAAAGGAGGGCCAGGTCCTGGTGCACCGGCGCCTTGCGTCCAATGTCCAATAGCAATTGAGAGAGCTTGTCAAAATAATTGAGATATGCCGTGGAAACCTAGAACTTTCAGTCAGTAGAGCTCTGGAAAGACATGGTGCGATTGGCGTTGTTGTAACCAGGTACCTCGAGACTGACGCGAACGGCCGCCCAAACACCACTAGCCACCAAATTCTGCGAGCCCCCAATGAGAACATCTCCTATGGGGGCCATCCGGTGAACCGCGTTGAGGACATTGGCCAAGCGTTGGCCCTTTGATTGCCAACTGCGATGTTTCTTGCCTGCATTGAAATCAATCTCGGCCGTCAGCCTCGTGATGGCCGTGGCATCTGGAAGGCCGCCCTTTCTATAGCCGTCAAACACAGCGCGCCCCGCATCGCCAAGACACTGCTCGAAAGAGGCCAGCTCCCGCTGTAGCCTCACGTCGGGCCGGAGGGTTGCGACGCTGACCAGGGATTGGGCCAATGAACTCTCATCCATCGCTCCAGCGAGTCCCCTGTAGAATGACACTGTCGGTCGTCAGTCAATGAGAATTCGATACGAGGGAGGACGAAGAGAACCAAGGGTTAAGTATGGGTTTCACGAGGCAAAGTGGTCAGCACTGCAGCCAGAATCTGCTGGGGCATTGCGACCTATCAGACGAGGTCGTTCTGCAGCCTGATTTCGCTGCGCCGCCACCAAATTCGGGTCTCAGCAAGATCCTAATAATCAGCTAGGCTTTCTTCAGGGCAGACTATGCCCCAGCACCAGCATCAAGTTTTCCAGAGTGTTCCATTAAAGGGCAATTGCCTAAGTGCAGCAAAAAGGCTGTCAGAAAGCCTCTCACAGTATCAGAAAGTCTTGGCATACAATCAGCGTGCGATCAGCACAATGCTGCATGAATTATTGAGTACGCCACAAGGCAACAACTCGGACGGTTCTTTCATCGTGAAAAAAGCATCTTTCCATCATATTCTCCCAGCCAGAGCAGACTCCTAGTCAAGACGCACCCTTTATTAACAGAGGCAAGACATCGGATATTCAATTACGCACAAAGATGTATGAGAGACAGAGAAAACATTTTAGAACAGGTCTTGAGTGTATTACAAGGTTAAAGTGTTGCCTGGCATTGGGCTGATGACATGTCTATTTATGCAAAGAAACTGTGTTCTTTTGCTATTGCGTTTCCTCTAGCCATCTATCTGGAGGTGGCAGAGTTATAATAGTAATATGTTACAATGCAAAGCTTGAAATTTTCGAGGGGATTACCGAGTTGGCAACATCATCACTTTCTCTTTATTGTGCTACATAGCATTAGGCTGATTTAACATGTCCGTATTGCTTGGATACAACGTGTTGCCTTTGATAAAGCCGTCTTTTAGTTTCATAGCCAAGGGCTGATTGAAACTCCTCTTATCAAACTGTATATGGATTTGGGAGACTTTTTCAGCCGACTTGCAATCAATGTGATGGGAATTGCTGCCGAAAGAGTTCTCGCTCAAGTATGAACTCGCCTCTTCAAGGTAGAACCATTAGTAAAGATCCTTGAAGGAAGTGAACAATCCCGATCGAAGACACTTATTGCACGGCAGGAACGCCCGAAAACTCGAATAGGCACCGGATCTTCCTGGAGCCGCCGCCAGGTCAATAGTGTCTGAGAACTAGATCAAGCATAAATTATACTAATAAACTAGCTAGGAGCCATTAAGAATGTGACAAAAAATGGTGTGCAATTTACCCAGCTTGGCTTCAATGCTCCCCCACAGAATCGTCGGAATCCTGTCCATTCCAGGGACACCGCATGCAGGAACGCGTGCTAGTCGGTATTAGAGCGATGGATAGCACTTTATCTAGTGATTATGACTAATGCCACAAGGCTGAAACCTTGAGAATCTGTCATGTCTAACTCAAAATTGACGGCCGATAATGCGAAGTGGACAACCTGATGCCCAGGCACTGGTTATAAGACCTTTTAGATATTCGTCTTTAGCCTCGGCTTTGACGAGGTCTTCTATAATCACTTGCCTATATCTATAATCACTATGTCACTATGCTTACAAGCTCTTTGCTACCTTTGGCTGGCTACCAGGCCAGTACCAGCTCCACCAGAGTAAACTTCATTCGGCCTCTCATGCTACATAAAGCCAAGCCACATCGACGAGGAATGGCCCTGAGCCCAGAACGCCTGCTCTTATGAGAATGTGCTATGTCAGTTCAACAGTGGCTGGTTTGATGCTCGTGAGGTCAAACGCCGCAATGAGCTATTCAATTTCTACCATCCGAGCCCGAGACATGTCGGGCCCGACTCATGCCCCGTATTGTCTGCGTACAGAATAGCTTAACACCAAGAAATTATAGAGGAGGCCGTAGACAAACAGGCTTCTCTTAGTCCCCAGTTAGAACTTATAGAGGATCTGAATCTTCTATTCATTTCTACTCTCCGTCTTAGGCCCTCTCATTTACACTCACCCTTTCTCACTGTTATCACAGCTTTACATTCTAGCTCTAGAATGAGGTCTCTTTGTACCTTGACCCTGTGCCTAGGTGCCACCTTCTTGGAAGATGCCATTGCCATCACTATACCCAAGCCAAGAATCCATGTCACCAGGCCCAAAGATGAGACGAAGGACGAAATCATCAAGCCACAGTCGACAAACACTCTAAGTCTCAGGGCATCCGCACCCCTCGGCGCAGCCATTCCCCGGGATAACTGGAAGGTGACCTGCGACAGCCAACACCCAGGCAACGAGTGCGCAATGGCAATCGACGGAAACACAGATACCTTCTGGCACACTGCTTGGGGCGACAAGAACCCCAAACCCCCTCACACCTACACAATCGACATGAGAACCGTACAGAACGTCAACGGGATAGAAGTCCTCCCCCGCCAAGATGGCTGCCCGAACGGTTGGATAGCTCGTCACAGCATCTATCTCAGCACGGATGGGAGGAACTGGGGCGACCCGGTTGCAACCGGCACCTGGTACACCGACAGCACGCTAAAGTACTCCAACTTTGAGACGAAGCCGGCTCGCTATATCCGCCTGGTCGCCATCACCGAGGCAAACGGCAACCCGTGGACAAGCATTGCGGAAATCACCGCTTACCAGGCAGGCTCGTACAGCGCGCCTGCGTCTGGGATCGGAAAATGGGGTCCAACACTTGATTTTCCCATTGTTCCTGTGGCCGGCGCAGTTATCCCGACTACCGGAAAGGTCGTCGTCTGGTCTTCCTGGGCCCCTGATACTATGGACGGCGGCCCTGGCGGCTTGACGCTGACCTCGATATGGGACCCAGCGACAGGTGAAATCACAGAACGAGATGTGTCCAAAACCAACCACGACATGTTCTGCCCCGGCATTTCCATGGATGGCAACGGACAGATCGTCGTGACAGGCGGGAACAACGCTCAGCGCACAAGTCTATATGACCCCGTCGGCAACAAATGGGTCTCGGCTCCCGACATGAACATTGCCCGTGGCTATCAGTCGTCTGCTACTACATCTGAGGGCAAGGTTTTCACAATTGGCGGCTCCTGGGGTGGCGGTTCCTTCGACAAGTACGGCGAAGTCTACGATCCCAAGAAGAATCAGTGGAACATGCTATCAAACGCCAGCGACAAACCCATGCTCACGGCCGATAACCAGGGCATTTTCCGTGCCGACAACCACGCTTGGTTGTTTGGATGGAAGAAGGGCACCATCTTCCAAGCCGGGCCCAGCACCAACATGAACTGGTATTACACTCAGGGCAACGGAAACGTCACTAGCGCAGGGAAGCGGCAGTCGGATCGCGGAGTTGACCCAGACGCAATGTGCGGCAACGCCGTCATGTTTGACGCAGTCAACGGCAAGATCCTCACCTTCGGAGGCAGCCCTGACTACCAAGACTCCAATGCCACGGCCAACGCTCACATCATCACCCTCGGCAACCCGGGTACCAATGCCACAGTCCAGTTTGCCAGTGAGGGTCTGTGGAATGCTCGCACTTTCCACACTTCTGTCGTCCTCCCAGACGGCACCGTGTTCCTCACAGGAGGCCAGTCATACGCCGTCCCATTTTCCGACTCGACTCCTCAGCTCACGCCGGAGCTTTATCTGCCAGCTACTGACAACTTTGTCCAACAACAGCCCAACTCGATCGTGCGGACTTATCACAGCATGTCGTTGCTGTTGCCGGACGGGAGGGTCTTTAATGGGGGTGGTGGTTTATGCCATTTTTGTGATTCAAACCACTTTGACGCTCAGATCTTCACGCCGAACTACCTCTTCGACAATAAGGGAAAGCTAGCAACACGTCCCAAGATTGCCACTGTCTCGGTCAAGAGCGTCAAGGTCGGTGGCTCGGTTACTATCACGACCGATGGTCCGATCAAGACTGCTTCGCTCATGCGATACGGCACCAACACCCATACGGTCAATTCTGACCAGCGCCGCATTCCGTTGATGTTGAAAAAGACCGGTACTAGTCAGTACGCATTCACGCTGCCAGGTGACCCGGGGGTTGCTTTGCCGGGATATTGGATGCTATTTGTGCTTAACGCGGCTGGCGTCCCAAGTGTTGCTTCCACCATCAAAGTGACTCTATCATAGTAAATTAGCTCAATAATATATTTTCTTCCGCTTTCTGATACATCACAACCCGGTCTCCATCATCTTTGCTGACAGTTGATGACTGAAAAATTGCTGACCTGCTGACCTCCATTGGAAACGGAGCTGTACACAACTACCGACATGTTGAATTATATTACATGCAGAACACAACCCCGCTTCGATGACTCGATGACCCTTCCGCATGCACCTTTGCGATGTGGCATTGCTGCAAGATGCTAGCTCGTGGTCATTCCCGGTGCTTAAAACGCCTGCTATATGAGAAAATTCATGCATGTTGGAGGTGGCTTGCCTCGGTATGCCAGCGCACAGATGGGTTCTCGAGGTTGGGCTTGCCGGCGACTATTGGCGGGAATAATTCCTACCTTATCCGAGGGGGGGTAGTTTTGAGGTCTGGTGATGGCATCATGCATGGATTTTGTCCAAGGTGACGACGGGTGAGGGGGATATAAAGACTGGGCTCAGTGGCATTGTCCAGATGGTCTTGTGCTCACCTCGTCCGCCTTGGAAATTGCCATCACTCAAAAACCGTTTACTTGACATCTGTTAATACTTACCCAACTGGTCGAAATGAAGATTTCTTCAGTTCTCGTCTATACCCTCAGCCTTTTCGGGGTTGTTGACGCAAATCTTCACACCCGTGCACAAAAGCCACCTTACTTTATCCTAACCGGTGACTCAACAGTTGCCATCAACGGAGGCTGGGGAAATGGTTTTCTGGGTATCGTGAAAGACCCTGCAGCTGGCATTAACCGCGGAAAAGGCGGAGCAACCACCGTCTCTTTTCGGGCCGACGGAGTTTGGGCCAAGGCGATCCAGGACGTGAAGAATCACCTGGATGATTACGAGCCCATCGTGACAATCCAGTTTGGACACAACGACCAGAAAAAGCTCACCATGGACCAGTACACGGGCAACTTGACTGGTCTAGCCGAGGAAGCCAAGGAAGCTGGAGCAACACCTGTGAGTCCTTCTCGCCTCGCCTATGCGTGGCTATACTAAAGTCGATAGATCATCATTACGTCTCTTAGTCGCCGTGCATTTGACGGGGATCATGTAATCGAGAACTTGAAACCCATGAGGGATGCCGCAATTGAAGTCGCCAAGAGTGTTGGTGTCGAGTACCTGGATCTCAACACAGCGAGCACCAACTATATCAACGCGATTGGCGAAGAAGATGCCGCGCGTTACGACTTGAAGGATGGGGACAAGACTCATGTGAACGCTGCCGGTGAGATTGTGTTTAGCCGCATTGTTGCGGACTTGTTGCTTGAGAAGCGGGCTGATTTGGAGGATTATATCGTTCCCAATGAGGAGCTGAGCAAGAAGATTAGGGACGGCGAGTTTGCGACTGGAGACGAATAACGGCACTTACTTGTATTTTTTAGTATTGTCTTGGCAGTACATGTTGTGTAGTTCTACTGATATAGCTGATATATAGTGGCTTTTGTATCGTACAAGACGTTGAAACTTATCGCTCGTGATAACGTCCTCGCTGATTCATTGGATAATCAGGTGCCTGATGGATTTAGTTCAGAAACGTGCCGTGGCTTGCGCCAGCGTCAGCCGCAGCGGAGCGGTCCGTCCAAATCGAGACCAGCTATTGGTGCTCGAGTAAACTATCGTGAACTATCAACTAGCCTATCCGAATAAAGGCATTGTCCGTTCAATAGTCTGGACCTCACCAAATTACTAGTCGCTTCTACTGTTCTCGTCTCCTTTGTCTTGGCGCAGTATATAAACAGATGCTGCCAAGATCTTCCTTTTTCATCCTCTTCTAACATCGCCCGTGGGTTCTGTCGCTCGTTTCTATCCGATCCCTCGCCGCTACGCAGCTTCTATTTCTCATCCCGAAACCAAGTTCATTTCTCGGATCTCAAAAAGTCCACTATGAAGAGCTTGGCCCTTCTTCTCCAGGTTGTGGCTTTCAGCCATGGCGCCATGGCGTCGGTTTGCAAGCCACGGTCGTCCTCGTCAGCAGCCTCCCAAGTCTCATCCACCACTGTCACCGAGTCAAGCACTATTATCAGCACCCTCGAAACTAGCACCACCGTTACTTCGACGCTCACTTCTGCGACTACTTCCGCTGATGTTGCCTCTACGACCACCACGGCATCTGACTCTGCCACGTCTGATACAACCACTACTGTTGCTAGTAGCACCACCGACGTCAGCACGACCCTGAGCACCTCGACTGTGATCATCTCTACAACCACAACCTCATCCGCCGCCACCGAGCCCACCAATATAGTCCAGAACCCCGGCTTCGAGAACCCCGACTCTGTGGCTCCCTGGGTCATCTTCGCCAACGGCGATCTGGCCCCTGACACCTTCACATACCGGTCCGGCAGCCAGTCCGGACGTCTCACCATCACCAGCCGGGGTGCCAACGGCATGTACCAGCCCCTCAGCGTCAAGGCGGACACGGACTACACCTACACCATCTGGACGCAGCAGAGCGCGCTTACGTGCGGCACCATCTACGCCGGCTGCAGCTCTTCCCCCAACAGCTTCTTTTCTTCCACTTCGATCAACGGGATGGCGGCGGTGAACGACTGGGTGCAGCTTCAGGTCACCTGCAATTGGAGCGCGGATCTGGTTTCTGGTGCTGGTGTGTCTGCTTTCGTTCCCAGCGGCTGCCTTGTGGGCGGTGAGCTGTTCTTTGACGATGCGTCGGTGGTAGAGGGGGCGGCGCAGGACTGAGATGGGGGAGTGATAGGCTAGAACTCAGGTAGCATAAACAGCCAACATTTCATATCATAGTAATGCCTACCAAGCTGTGCTCAGGCCGAATAAAACATTCCTCTGTCGGTGTAATCAGGCCTCTCAACGCAAGTAGCCAGTGAACAAATCCCTGCAATTATCGATGCCTTCACGCCTTTTAGTTGAACATGGTAATTGGCAGAAGAGGTGTTTTTATTTCACGCAGCAATTATGCAGGTCGGAGGCTCAGAAAGCCACCAAGTTCAAGAACAACCTCTGGCTTTTGAACTTGGAGAGTTGTCTGGAGCTCGAATCTAAGCAGAGAAATAATTGTCTCCAATATCTGAGCCTTATGGCCTAAGGATTACTAGTTGCCATGGATGTCACGTAAGAATTCAAGCTGGGCACTCACAATATAGTAGGCATAAGTTTCATGAACTTCCCTGGACTCAATGTAGCTCCGCGTATGTAAGCCGTCATCATCCTTTGATCGTCAAAGTGTTTCAGTTTTCCCTTAGTTGCCGTCAGACTAGAAAAAGCAACTAGATAGCTAGGGATCTGCGCCAATTACGTGCCCTATTTCGACAATTACACTCCACCTGAGACGACTCAGTAACAGATCCTGGTCCAAAACGTTAGATGATCTGCTAGGGGTCTCGATCGAGATAGGGGTCGGATTCCACAAATTCCTACCCATCTCCCTCTCTCCCCATAAAACCTCCCCTCCAGAATCTTCCCCCCTCCTTACGGTCTATCCGTCTTTTAAATTCTTGTGCTCCCCCTGTTCCATACAATGGCTTCATCTCGAAACATTGAAGCTACCAGAAGACCTCGCCGTTCGCAATGGCTTTGGTCTAGTCGTTCTAACGTTCAGTATGTTGGTTTGACCTCTTGCTCGGCACCTCCAGTTAGTTTCCGGGTAGAAGAAAATGAAATCGATTTGTTAACAGTGGCTCTACAGCGTCGCCAAGTCATATGACCTATTCCATGACAAGTATGAGGCCTTCAAGTCATATTATGTCCGGATCGACGGCCAACGCGTCAAAGTCGTCGGTGTAGGCACTGTCGATCTCGTCACAAACCTGAGATGGAAATCAGAAGCCACCGAGGGAGGTTATCTGTGCGCCGGTCGCATACGTCTGAAAAAGGTCCTTCACGCACCAGACGCACCCTTCAACATCATCGGCAGACCTTTACTTAAGGACTACATAGTCACCATAGACGACCCCGAGTATTGGGAAAGGGGGATTCGTGACAAGGCAGGAAATCTAATTGCCTCTTTTGCGCCCCAACAATTTCCCGGCGTGTTCGAGGTTGACGTCCACGGGTTTGAAGCTGTCAAATTCTCAGACGATTTGGTGTCTCGCACGAACCGAAACAAACATGTTTTGATCCACGCTACCTGGGAGCCTTCTGAGCGAAACTGTTTCAAAAACGCCGGTTCTGGCCCCAGCATGCTGGACGATGGAACTCGGCTCGGAGCGGAGGACGACGATGCGATTGCCAAGGAGCAGGACGGCGAGGCTCTGCTCAGTCAGAAGGAGAGCGACTGGCTAAAACGTCACTATACGACTGAGTACTACTTTCTCAGGAAACATAGCTTGACTTTGCGTAAAGAGGATCGGATAATCGGGCGTGCTTTGGTCCGTTGGTGCATGTCCACGGGACATACCTCATATCCCGCTTGGGCGTAGAATACCCTTTACCTGGATCGATATCTTTGTCTTCGAGCTTGCATTATCGGCCTTATGCAGCAGCACAGATACATGTACTGTTCGCCAGCAGTTGGGTCCTGGTTGCCATGTCATCAGCAGGGCTTGTGCAACGCAACTACATACGCCTCTTGTTAGATCTGGCCAACCGAGTTGGACGAGTGGCAGCAGTGCAAACGCAGCAAGTTCACCTCTCTTGCACGAGAAAAGTCTTCGCTGAATAAAAGGCGCACAGAACCAATACTTGGATAATTTTCTTCTTATTTCTGCATTAGCCATTCTTTACGAGGCTGGTTTATCGACGCAAGATGACGCTCTAGCATGGATTTACTATTATATACTGGGCTAGGGCAGCGATACCTAACTCGCCATCAAGGATCCAGATACGCAAGAGATTAGAATTAAGATTACGTTAGCCAAGTCGTGCGATACTTAGCCCGGCTCGACCAACGAACCACCTCCAGATATGCCAAAGAGACCGATCAAGCGTATGTCATCACTATCAGAAGTGTGCGGCTGCTGACAGCTTAATTTCACCTCAACAAAGAACACGTGTCTTTCCATAAGCCCGATTCTAATGTAGTTGCCTAATAGCGTAGTCTTCCTAGCTGCATCGAGGTAGCCAGAACTCACTTCCAATGCATCCCAAGAGGTTCGGGCTCCAGACGGTTCCACAGATTCCTCCTATTCATCTCACACTCTGTCTACATAATCTCTCTTGAAGGCTTTTCCCCTCCTCGCCGTTCATCTGTCTTTCAACGCCTGACTGGTTCTATACTTCCTCGGCGGAGTTCTCAGCCAATCCTAATGACTCCATATCGCGAGGATTGGCAGAAGAAACACTACGAAAACGAGTTCTATCTTATCCATGGCCATGACCTTTGTATTTATATTGGGGGGGGG